>OMKP01090520.1:0-18611 GCA_900302375.1 Bathygadus melanobranchus | reverse complement strand
AAAAAACAACACCTAACTAACTTTAAATAAACTGAGAGAAATTGAGAGTAAGAAGTGATGTGAATACAAGACTTTTATTATGTATTAGGTGTCTCTTCCCAGATTCTCAGACTCTAAATCACATCTGTTTCCCCCAAAACTATTTTTACTGGTGGCACATAATAAAAGTAGTTGACACAAAAGCATGTGTCTCCTCTTAGTGTTTCCTCCACATTTAGTTCATTCATTTAGCAAAACCAGGCAAGATTGTAGTTATAATTCCCTTAAATGTATAGTAAAATTCTCCCTTAAGGGTTGAGGAGGGAAGAGAATATAGAGAATAGTTTCCTGGGGTTGGAAGCAGAAGAGTTGATTTTGGTCAGGTAGAAGGCAGATTTGGTTGCCGACACCGTAGTGTGTGAAGTCTAAACAATGTAGTAGTTTCATTTCAATAATTTAATTGTAGTGACTGCAAAACTGCATTATAAATAGATACATCCAACATATCGCACATGACACTAAATATAAATAACCCCTGATTTGTTTTACTGCTGAACCTCAAGTCAGGTTAGTTGCGAGTGGAGGAATACGATTGGGCCCAGGAGAAGAAGTAGTGCCAGGTCACACCAAAGCGCGTCAGCATGGCTCCTGTTGCCAACGTCAGCATGGCTCTTGTTGCCATCGTCAGCATGGCTCTTGTTGCTATCGTCAGCATCTGTGGTATTTCCAGCCACCTGACCTGGAACAGGAAGTACACACAGGCTGTGGCTCACTTGTTGCCTCATTCCCTATAGAGAACCGAATATGAGTATTTTCTGATGTGTTACTAAATACACCAAAAATACGTATATAATATTAAAACTGAAAGCAGTCTCTAAAAGTATTCACAACCCACACACTCAGCTGACTCCAGCCTTCACCCTTTTTCAGCGATTTGTGCCCCCTTTGGGCGAAGTGGTGCCTAGTGCTGAGTTGAGCACTTACTGATTCTATCAAGCTGTGATTGATAGAATAATGTTTGGTCATGTCAATAGTTTAATTCATTCCATTAAAATGAATTCATTTTAATCAGACACATCTATAGAGCATATAAGTTAATATTTTTTACATTTTCCTAAAACATTGACTGTACACAAATCTATCCAGACGGACCTATATGGGTCCAAGAGCCAAAAATGTTCACCTTGTGAAGTCATGTTGTAAGATATTTACACCAAATTGGCACACTTGTTAAGAATGTCCTCTGTGCCTACCAGGTTTCAAGGTCCCGAGACTGACCATAGAGCATGTGTGCAAAATTTGGTGTCTGTGGCATGTGTGTGGTTGGTGGCTGGTTTAAGCAGTCTCACCTAGCCAGAGTCAGGCTGATTGGTTTGGCTGGGTGAGGCTGCACACCTGTGGGCCATTGCTTAATCAAGGCCCACAGGTTAAACCAGCCACCACCAAACACACTCAAGAGAGTGTGTTTGGTGCCTGACTCGGCTAGGTGAGACTGCTTAAACCAGCCACCAACCACACACATGCCAGTGTCATTTTGACCGATGGTTATTTTGAAGATTTGAGGTTTTACCAAAACTTTCAAGTTACACAAAAATCTATCCAGATGGACCATAATAAAATCGATCGCACATGAACATACAAATCAAATAATACAATTACTGTAATACTTTCCTCAAACTTTGTATTATTGTAATGAGACAAGGACAAAAATGACTTCAAGGACTTTCCTTTTTATTGAAACAAAATGGTTACAAAATGTGCAATAATCACATAAAATAAATTACAGCCATAGCCCATGGAAACAAATTTGCTCATACAGTATATGGCCTATAAACAAATGAAAAAATAAATAGACTGTATCCATTGCAAACAAAGCCTATAAAATAAAATACTTGGCGTTGTGGAGAGCAATTTCAGTTTTATTGTATTGTGTGGTGGGCGGGGCATCAGAGTGAACATCACCAGGTAATTTAAAAATATGAAATAAATAGAATAAAATAGCTGGATACTCTTACAGTATCTGGATACTCACAGTGTGCTTTCCTCTGAACAACCTTCCTTGCCTGATACAGCTCATGTTTGGTCACATTCATACAGAAAGGCCAAACTTACGTGTTTCCTCTAACAAAAAGCTTTTACTCTTGGGGTTCAGTGCTTGTATAAACCTCATAATATCAGCTTGTTTTGCTGAAACGCCTCTTCATCTCTGCATTCATATTATCCAAAATGCGGTAAAATTCCTAAACTTAT
Organism: Bathygadus melanobranchus; assembly: GCA_900302375.1. Taxonomy (NCBI): domain Eukaryota; kingdom Metazoa; phylum Chordata; class Actinopteri; order Gadiformes; family Macrouridae; genus Bathygadus; species Bathygadus melanobranchus. The sequence continues at coordinate 16,382 of OMKP01090520.1, read as the reverse complement.
CCCTGTCCCGTTCCTTTCACCACGTTGTCCTATAGTTGACTCTACAACATACCCACTAAGTCTGAAGCTATTTCTTTCCTCAACAGCCAACTGCAATAACACTGCTTTACTGTGTCCACACTGTCTTGCCATAGCTCATCAAAATATGATCCACCTCTGTATTAATCTAGTGTCCTGTAGTGCCTGGGTTAGGTCCACGGCCCTAGCTAGATCAAGGGATGCTGCTTGAAGCATGTGCCTCCAAGAATCTTCCTACATACTGCTAGAGTTCCATTAAAGGTCTATTTGCGTAAATAGGCCCCTGCAACCACACTGCATTTTCCTGACATCACTGATGCCACATTGTAGCATTCGATTTATAGTCAAGGCCATACTTTTCCAGGCACTGTATTTTTTGAGTGAGTCCTGCTGCATCTAATTGTCTGGCTCTCTGGAAATATAAAAAGCGCTCATGAATTGCACCATTGCAATAGTACCTCAGTAATAATGGCTCGTTTTTTTTAGGTCTTTTGTTTCATCTGCAATGACAGAGAAAAACGTGCTTTCCTTGACTTCCCTCATTATATCTTCATGTACCATATTTGACAAGCTTTCCAAGATTTCATTTTGAAGTGTTACTGGTATATTTTGCATTTCCTTTCGCTTTTCTTTTTTTTTTTTTACTATCAGTGGATTGTGTTTTGAAATCCATTCTATTATTTCTAAAAAGTTCCCTTTTGTGATCCATCTGTCTCAAGGTGTCCCCTTTGTGAAAGGTTTTTCATGGCTATAAGAAGAAGCACTTCAGCAACAGTGGTTGCTACAGCAGTGTAGTCTTCTACTTCTTTTGTATGCTTTGCCTAAGGCATCTAGCACAGATTAATCTGTCAGGATATTGTTCTTATGTTAATTCCAGGCTAACATGGCATTGACACGATCTGCAGATTTTTCATGCCACTTAAACCCCCCATCTGTATACATTGCCTTCTTCCAATTGGAGTATCCTTCTTGTGATGTGCATGGAGTTTCAAGAGCATTAGGCAGGGAAAAGTGTACATGTAAAACAAAAAGCAGCGTCCCAACTTTGTGAATACTCAAGCCATTTGTGCTGTGTGTACCATGTCTTGTTGAAACCCTCTTCCTGTCACCCTGCACAGTTCGAGGAAATAGTTTGAGGCTGTTTTGGCCCATCTGCCGGATAGTGGGATATGTCTAGGAAAGAAAAAGGGATTCAGTTTTAAAACTATCAGTGATACATGGTTGTTAATTTATAACACACTGTGCATTAAGTCAATGTTGCTGAATTCCTTATTAAAAAAATGTAGATGGATGTAAAAGAAACTAGATACAGTACATAATTAACTAGATCCCTTTACTTGTTGAATGCTGACCTGCAGATGATGTAGTCATTCAAAATGTCTTAATGCAAGTAAATATACAATTTTAAAACTTAACTTTTAATACTCATCCAAATGTTATGACCAAGTTGAAAAATGGTTCCAGTATTCCTGGGTATTAAAGAAAAGGGTGGCTGCCATTGTTATGCTATATTCAGTACAGTTAAACCTCTTATGCTACGTATTAGTTTCAACCTACCTCTGGTCTCTGCATGCATGCATCTTCCCGACATGACATTCTGCTGTTTTTCTTCACAAGGAAGAAATTGTTCCTATTGTTGTTCTTTCCCTATGTATCTACTGTCTGCCCCTGAAGAAATATATATATAATATATATAATGCATAGTTTTCAGTTACATTTACATTCAAGCCCTGTTCGAGTAGGTGGGAAAGGGTTCGAGAGGAGAGGTGGGTAAGAAGGGAAGCTATTCAGAGTCCAGGTGAACTCTGAATAGGTGGGTCTTTTGCGGAAGCTGATTAGCGATTCTGCTGTCCTAACATTGGTCAGAAGCTCATTCCACTGCGGTGTAAGGACAGAGAAGAGTTGTGACTTTGTGGAGCGACAGATGTTGTAGAGAGCAATTCTACAAGATCTAGCCACTGCAGTGGTGTTGGTGTTACAGCACAGTTGACTGCCCAGTACCACGCAGAGGCTTGCTTCAACCCTCTTTCCTAAAGCTGAAGCTTGGCTATATACCTATTATCTTGACATACTGTAGATATTACATTTGGTCGCATTAAACACTATGCATTTACAGTATACACCTTTCTAAAATATCTTATGTTCGTCTAAATAAAATTAGTTGAAGGTATCTCCGTCCACCGTCTTGCACACTCTGGGTGCGATGCGCTCCCTATTTACTCCGCCAACTATGTGTCACTGGTACCGTGCAGTTCCTCCCCAGTACGGACGGAGTATTACGTCGGGTGCTCCACAGATGTCAGATGTCATGGTAAATATGGTCATATTAATGTTGTGTTGTTCAATTGGTGACTAGCACCCCGTATTGGCCGATTTGGATGATATTTTTACTGTATATTCTTGACCCATAGGAACCAATACTGGGTGACTTTCATATACGTATATATATACATATATCAAGTAGTAAAGCAAGTGAAGACCAGCTGACCCATTGTTTTGTGTTTGTACAGTAAGGTGTCAACCTAGCAACTGTAAGTTTGTAAACTTGCTCTATTGACCTGGCAACCAGGAATGCTTGTAACTTGTTCTATTCTAATAGCAGTCTACCTTCAGCGATATATTGTTGTCTCCCTCTTTTGACAAATGTGTTACTTTTTTGTAAGTCGCTTTGGATAAAAGCGTCTGCCAAATGCTCTAAATGTAAATGTAAATGTTTATTTATTCTTTCAGGTGGGTAAATGTCTCGTAAACACATACAGTTTGTACGTTTTCTTCTTTCTATTTAATGTTCGGTATGTTTTGTAGATGTAGAGTTGTACTTTGCTAAAACAGGGACAAGTTGGCACTAGTTTGCCGTTACGGTTGTTAAATTAATGTTACGTCTGTGAAAACATGTGAAGCCAGTCAGATATAACGTTTACCTGACTCTGCCGATAAATATGTATTTGTATTTTCTCTGTTTTATTAGTTTTCTCCCAACGGTTTAATGGCTGTTAAAATGTTGACGTTAAGGCCAGATTTGCAGCCGTTGGCAGCGCTGTCTGTGATGTGATGTAATGTAATCAGAGGACAATCGTCCTTTATTTTGCCACACGGTCGACACTTCAACCACACACTGTGAGCGGCGACACACACATGCAATTATTGGCGTCGCCGGTGGAATGCCTTCTCTGCGTTTTTCCCATCCTGGCCGTCCTCCCCCAGGGAAAGCCAGGAGCAGTGGGCAGCCATCAGTAAGGCGCCCGGGGACCAAGTCCAAGCGCTCAGTCCTGTCCTGGGTTAGGGTTAGCTAACCCTAACCCATTAATTGCATGTTTGTTGATTTGATTTATTGACTATTTTGTAAATGTTAAATTGTAGTGAATTAATGTTTATTACTGTATTCTAAAATACTGAGATTTTTTATTTAATACTGTGATTTTGAAATTCATTGTTATTATATTTTTTATTGTTCCAACTAAACAGTGGGCAGTTATCTCCAGTAGTAAAGCCACAGAAGACCATCTGACCCATTGTTTTGTGTTTTATTTATTCTTTCAGAATTTCGAAAATATGGTATCCCTGATGTGACAAGTGGCTCTATGGGTGTAAGATATAAAATGTTTTATATTTTGTACATGTTTGATATATTGTATATATGTTTTGTATTTACATGTTCTGTATGTTTTGTATATACATGGTTTATATTTACATATTTTGTACATGTTTGATATGTTTTGCATGAACATGTTTTGTACATACATCTTATATATTTACATTTCCATGTTTTCTATGTACACTATGTTGGACAACGGAGCGCACCATTGCCATGTTGTCAGCGACCTACCGGTTACCCGGAGCTCCACATCCTGCTTGAATTGCAGCAAGGGAATGTGACATGTGTAGCGGCTGCTGTCAGCAGGTGTGGCCACGTGCAGCAGCAGGGAGAAGTTCCCCTGGGCGTAGCGCTCCGGGAAGCTGTCTACGCGCCTGTGGAAACGCTCGTCCTGTGTCTTAATTTTCACCGTCCCATTTATGATGTCTAAGAGGTGGGCGTTGTTCTGGTTCCGCCAAAACACGTTCACGGCCACAGGTCTGTATTCGTTCCCATAGTGACAGGGCAGCAGGACGTCCTGTCCCGCCCGCACCTCCACTATCTCCAGTGGCAGCACTGCACAAAGCGGGAAAATAATTGAACCTTTCGTTAGGAGGTTTATTTTGGAAGGTGTCCAAATGCAAACAGCAGAAAGTGGAATCTAAAGCATTAAAAGCAACACTTTGGCTCAGAGTCTGGGTCAGACTTGTCAGAGCTTCCTGTGTGTGGGGAGGCTCTGCTGGGGTTGTAATCTGTCTGGTGGTGTGCTCATCAGAGTGTAGCTGTAGTATATATCGCTATAGATAGATCTATCTAGATATATCTATATACACTGAGTTGAAAATCAAAGATCTAAGACTTTTTCTATGAACACAAAAGGCCTATTTCTCACATTTTGTTCACAAACTTTTAAACTTTTAAGTCTGTGTTAGTGAGCACTTCTCCTTTGCCGAGATAATCCATCCACCTGACAGGTGTGGCATATCAAGTTGCTGATTAGACAGCATGATTATTGCACAGGTGTGCCTTAGGCTGGTCACAATAAAAGGCCACTTTAAAATGTGCAGTTTTATCTTGAAAAGAGCCATTTAATAGGCACTGAACAATGGATTTCACAGATATGCTTGATTGTGGCCTGTGGAATGTTGGTCCACTCCTCTTCAATGGCTGTGCGAAGTTTCTGGATATTGGCAGAAACTGGAACACGCTGTCATATACGCCGATCCAGAGCATCCCAAACATGCTCAATGGGTGACATGTCCGGGGAGTATGGAGGCCATGCAAGAACTGGGATGTTTTCAGCTTCCAGGAATTGTGTACAGGTCCTTGCAACATGGGGCCGTGCATTATCATGCTGCAACATGAGGTGATGGTGGTGGATGAATGGCACAACAATGGGCCACAGGACCTCACCACGGTATCTGTGCATTCACAATCCCATCAATAAAATGCACCTGTGTTCGCTGTCCCTAGAATATGCCTGCCCATATCATAACCCCACCGCTACCATGGGCCACTCTATTCACAATGTTGACATCAGCAAACCGCTCACCCACATGATGCCATACACGCTGTCTGCCATCTGCCCGGTACAGTGAAAACCGGGATTCATCCGTGAAGAGAACACTTATCCAAAGTGCCAGACGCCATCGAAGGTGAGCATTTGCCCACTCAAGTCGGTTACGACGACGAAATGCAGTCAGGTCAAGACCCCGGTGAGGACGACGAGCATGCAGATGAGCTTCCCTGAGACGGTTTCTGACAGCTTGTGCAGAAAGTCTTTGGTTATGCAAACCAATTGTTGCATCAGCTGTCCGGGTGGGTCATCTTGCAGGTGAAGATGCCGGATGTGGAGGTCCTGGGCTGGCGTGGTTACACGTGGTCTGCGGTTGCGAGGCCGGTTGGAAACAAATTTGGAGACGGCTTATGGTAGCGAAATGAACATTCAATTCACGGGCAACGGCTCTGGTGGACATTCCTGCAGTCAGCATGCCAATTGCACGCTCCCTCAAAACTTGCGACATCTGTGGCATTGTGCTGTGATAAAACTGCACATTTTAGAGTGGCCTTTTATTGTGACCAGCCTAAGGCACACCTGTGTAACCTGTGTAACACCTGTGTAATAATCATGCTGTCTAATCAGCATCTTGATATGCCACACCTGTCAGGTGGATGGATTATCTCGGCAAAGGAGAAGTGCTCACTAACACAGATTTAAACAAATTTGTGAACAAAATTTGAGAGAAATAGGCTTTTGTGTACATAGAAAAAGTCTTAGATCTTTGATTTCAACTGAAAAATTGGAGCAAAAACAAAAGTGTTGCGTTTATATTTTTGTTCAGTGTAGATGGATAGTATATATATAATATAAGTGAACTCACCTGAATTTGCAGATACAAACAAAATCAGCAATTCTGCAAGTCTGCACAGGAAATAAAAACATTGGTAAATCACAAATGTGGCACGTAGTTATGAGGCATCTCAGAGTTACTCCTCGGAGTTGCACTAGTAGTTAACTTACACCAAAGATATTATCATTAAAAAAAAAACATGACTTATTAATTTCCTTTGGCCATACATCCAAGAAAATCTTTTTTTAAATTACATGTATTAAGACATTTTCACATCACACCTATCTAATAAAATAAGCAATATTATGAACTAGAAAATGCATTTCCTACAAAAAAATGCAGTACAGGCTGTAGTGTAAAATGAGGTCAAAATATGTTTAATAAAGCAACATGTAGTTTAAGACTTATAGGAATGTTGAATAGCTGAAGTGAAAATATTTAAACAAGAGTTCAAAGTCTGAATAGAGTAGGTATAAATATACAAACCATTTTCATTAGGTCAAACTTAAGCTTAAGCTTTACCAGCCAAAACTCGTAAATAATGTGTAATCCATGATCATAATATCAATACGTTTCAACTTGATACAGTTCGATATGACATTTATATATACAGTATTACACTGATTTACAGAGACGTCTGTAAATCAGTGGCTACTTTTTTTTTAACTTGTCCCGGCACTTGAAATATAACTTAGCTTGTGTAGCATCTTATCCTGGCTAACTGCTGTTGTACAGTAAGGAGCCAACCTAGCAACTGTAAGCTTGTGAACTTGTTCTGTTGACCTGGCAACCAGGAATGCTTGTAACTTGTTCTATTCTAATTGCACTCTACCTTCAGCGATATATTGTTGTCTCCCTATTTTGACAAATGTGTTACTTTTTTGAAAGTCGCTTTGGATAAAAGCGTCTGCCAAATGCTCTAAATGTAAATGTAAATGAACTTCCCAGTACGAAATTTAAATAGACCTTATTTAAATCATGTTTTAAAAGTCGTAAAATTCATTAATAGCTGAATCTAGAGTTATTTTCTTAGGCATAATAAACGCGCATCAGGTGAATGAGCCCGAGACTATGCGGTTGGGGGGTGGGGTTAAAGGAAACGATGGTGCGCATGCTCTATGGGCCACACAACGCGGAAGATCCGGGTAACTTTATACCAGGAAGTTTGCTTCATGCACCACTGAGCAACTTTCATAGAAATGAATGGGGCCCCGCCTCCAACGCTGTATCCAGTTCTCTTTATACATCCATGGGCACGACCCCATGACAAATAGGGGAAGTTAAACACGGATTTACCCTTTAACAGTGAATAGAGTGATGACATGACATGACTTGTGTAACACTTAACTGGTTGTGACTATACGTTAGGGTTGGGCGGTAATATGGTATTACGGTATTTGAAAATAGCAACTGTGTCCATTTAATTAGTCATAAAATAATTCTGCGCAACGTGCGCATAAACGAGTGTTTGTCAAGCACCAGTCTGTGTGGTTGAAGATGCTACCAAAATGTGAGTCCTTTTTGGAAACTATTTGGTATTTGGCAAATTACATTGGAAATGTAATTTGCCAAATAAATAACCTGTCAAAAAAGGCCATATTACTTCAATTAATATTATGATAGATTATTATGCTAGATTATTTGCTTCAATTACTGGACAGGATTTTAATTCTTTTCGCACAAACTCTTGCTCAACAAATATAAGAAATACTATGAAATAGTCTATTTAAACTAGTGATTTGAGTACCAGTTGTCTCGCTTTGTCTTCCTCTGTCATGAGCCATAAGTAAATATAATTAGGCACACAGAGCTCAGTCCTTCAGCGGGAGCACGAGCTCCTTCATACAGCCATGGTTATTATTCTATATCTAATCAAAACAGGTAGTTAACAGGTAGTTAATGATTACATGTTTTGGGAAACTATTTTGGGATACTAGTATTTCAGGTAGTGCTTTTTTCTGTGCCGCCATGTGGATCAACAAATGTGACTGACTGAATGCAAAGTAAGAAATTTAAATAAAAAGCCTTTGCAGTGTCAATGGCAACCACATAAACAATTTAAATGAATTTTCAATCAGACGGCAATGGTAAAAAACATTGACAGATATTGCTATATGATTCACTATTATATGATTAGAATTATCGTTTTTGCATCACAATTTTCATTATCACTGAAAAAACTATCATGGTGTGACATTTATTTGGGTCTGTACCAAACATGCATCTGGAAAAAAAACATTTGTAGGCCAGGGCGTCTTTGCAGCACTACAGTACGTCATTTATAATGCTGTTATACATTTACACATTTTACCTGTATCAAAAAATTGCAGCTGCTGCGATTTGGATATTGCACTTGGCCATACTGCTATTTCGATAATTATTCCATTAATTGTTCAAGTATACTTACTTGTACACTTTAAACGTGTCCTGCAACACGTATCAGGTGGTATTTGAGTGGCCTAAGGTCATTTAACCTTTTAAATGACACTCTTCAAGTGCTTAAGTATCTATACAAATTGCCATAGGTTACCAGTTTGGTGTCCATTTTGACATGGAAAATCATGTTGGACCAGGCTAAATTCAGATTGACTTGACAGTACACGTGTCCTGCAACAGTTATCTGGTGGTATTTGAGTGGCCCAAGGTCATTTAACCCTTTAAATGACGCCTTGGAGTGTACAAGTATAGTAATTGCGCTTGGTTACCAGTTTGGGCTCCATTTTGAAATGGAAAATCATGTTGGGCCAGGCTAAATTCAGACTGACTAGACAGTACATGTGTCCTGCAAGTGGCCCAAGATAATCTAACCCTTTAAATGACGCAGGAAGCTGCATTCAGATTTAAGGTGGAACGAGAAATACGAATAAGCTGCGAATAAGTAGAACTTCAGCCTCGTCTCCGGGCCTGCCACCAGCGATATATTATTGTTTACCTCTTTCGAGGCAAGAGTCTGGCAGAGAGCCTGCATTTTAAGCACATAATCATTGTTTCATTTCAAATCCAATGTCCTGAGGTACAGAGCCAAAATAACAAAAACGGTGTCCAAATACATACCTACGTATTTGGGTATTTGTTCAAGGAGGGGTAAACCAGTTGTACAGTAACAATAATAACAGCACACTAGTTCATATTGAATAACAAGGTGAATTGAACTTCAACTTATACACGTATGATACAGATTCTGGTTGAAATAGAGATGGGTAACTTATACTGGACTCCTTCCTACATGTTTGCGAGACGTATTTAGCATCGAGCTACGACGTTAGCAACAGCAGGACAACAAAGAACGATAAAGAGCCGCTATCAGCAAACTGACCTCATAGATCCATTCATTTTCCCGTTTTACGATACTTGACACTGCTGTACTGCACACTTGGGGGTGATGTTAAGGTGAAAAACAGGATGCTGCGCATTTACGCTGGGTGGCACAGTCTCGTGGGTATAATTTCGTTTAACGTTTTGGATTGGGTGCATGGCAACAATAGCTCAGGGGGTAGAGCGGGTCTGGCAACCGAAAGGTCGCTGGTTCGATCACCGGCTCTGCCTAACTAATTGTCGAGGAAGGTCCCTGAGCAAGACACCTAACCCTAACAACCAGCTCCCGACGAGCTGGTTGTTACCTTGCATGGTTGACACCGCCCTCGGTGTATGAATGGGTGAATGTGAGGCAAATGTACAGCGCTTTGGATAAAAGCTCTATATAAATGCAGTCCATTTACCATCTGTAATTCTTCTCGCTCCGGGTACTGACCCGATCCGTACCTCATGTCGGACCCGTAATGCACACTAGATGCAGTAGGCTAATCGCAACAATTATGATATTATGTAAAATACAAATTGAATCGTCATCAACGAAGCCAGAACATGTTTATTTCTACTGCAACTCATTCCTGGCTGGACTCCCGGACTCCGCAATCAAACATTTGCAGCGTACCCAGAACGCTGCCACACCCCTTATAAAATGTTGAAATACATGGTCACAACAAATAAACAAACGCTTTAAGCAGCTACAGCTCAGGATTTCTGCCTCGTGGGGTTGTGCGTAGGACTACCAGGAAATGAACCATAGTGCGTGGTGGTGACGACGAGGCCTATGGTGATGTAAATCAATGAATTGATTGAACATGACGACAGATTCGGACATACATTTCTCCTTCTACATTATGGTTTCTAAGATCTGAGAAAAACACACAGCGCACTAATATTGCCCCTTTATTATGATCACGTGATTTGAGGAAGACACGTACATGCATAAACTGTACAGGCGCATTTGAATTACTTTTAAGACAGCTTATTTTATGCCTATGCATCATGCAATCATCATACCGATAAAATACCCTAAAAAGTCATCCACGATGTAAGAATATAAACTGGCTACTTTATTTATTGGCATTGTTAGTACCTGCATGTCACTTTATGTGGATTACGTTATAACTTCAAAAAACAAGATTTATTTCCAAGCAAGACCTGGAAGAATTCATGCTTTCATTTTTAGTAGGCCTAATGCCTTCAGGTCTCTAAAAGCCTTCTAAAAGTTCTTCTTTTAAATAATAGCTTTGTACATTGCATTATGTCATATGCCATCCTGTTAAACAGTCCTGTGGTGTGTAAGAATTCTAAAATGAATACCTGAACCTCTGATATGTCTACAACGTGAGCAGTGAGAAGGTGGTCACACCAATGTATGCCAAAGAGAGCGACAGTAGCTCAGGGGGTAGAGCGGTTGTCTAGCAACCGGAAGGTCGCTGGTTCGATCCCCTGCTCCCCCTAGCTAATTGTCGAGGTGTCCCTGAGCAAAATACCTAACCCTAACTGCTCCTGACCAGCTGGTTGTTACCTTGCATGGTTGACACTGCCGTCGGTGTATGAATGGGTGAATGTGAGGCAAATGTAAAGCGCTTTGGATAAAAGCACTATACAAATGCAGTCCATTTACCAAAGAGCAGTATAATATCCCCCTTTCCTTCTTGTATTTTTGCAGTAGCGTGTGGCACAGTTTCAAGCATTACACACTCAGCACATAGCCTGTCTTGATGCTTACATCCTGCCCGATGCACACAATGTAAACGCACAAGCAAACCAGCCAAAATATCAGGACGTGCCGCTGAACGTCTGTTACACACCGCCACTAGAGCTAGAATCTGAACATATATTTATATACTTCTAGTGAACAGACCCACTTGACTCACCCGAGTGCCCAATATATCGCCATCATTTCTGCAGTAAAGACGAATATGCTGTCATTCAACCAAACATCAGTATAGACCTGAAGAGTGGAAGACCACTCACTATCAGGACCCCTAGACTCATCAGTATACACCTGAAGAGAGGCAGACCACTCACTATCAGGACCCCTAGACCCATCAGTATACACCTGAAGAGGTGTATACTGATGGGTCTCGTATACTCCCTCCCCATCCCATCCATAGATCAAACAGAAGCAGTCAAAGAATTGCCACCACCAGGTGTCCTCTCCAACCCTACTCCTCTAGCCGCCGTTGCATATGAGATACCCTCCCCAACTGCTCCCGTGCTGGCTGTTGCCTTGCATGGTTGACACCAGTCAACCACGGTGTATGAATGGATGAATGTGAGTCAATGTAAAGCGCTTTGGATAAAAGCACTATATAAATAATCAATTTACCATTTACATGCTGTAAGCAACATCGAAAGCCTGAAGCATGTGGCCCACCACAACTGCACTGATCCCCCCATCTACCACACCTGCATTTACCTGGGCATACAGCCCACATGACCAAAATGCTGACTATTTAGTGAATTATAACATCTCAATGGGGGCCAACTTGCCCTACCTACGTGCTGATCCTTCCTCTTACTGCTTACTAGCAGTCTCCTTCCTCCATCCCATGAGTCTGACATTGGTCAACTAGATCATGTCAATTATATCTATTTTCAACCAACCCATTTTCAACTCCAATTTTGTCGTATGTGGAATAAATATAACTCGGTTTATGATACTTATATTTCAGATAAATACAATCCACATGTATGAAACATACGAAAGTTTTTACTAAAACTTAAGTAAGTGGTTTACTACTGCGCACATCCGGAACGACAGCCTTGTGGGCGTTTTCAACATCGCGTAATGACAACGGCCGTGTGACGTCAGCTTACGTAGTGATTGTTGTCGTTTGCTTGTCAGTATGGCGCTGTGAGACTTGCTAGGCCTAGCCAACTAACACACATAACATTATTATAGATTGTATAGATGCTCTATTTTATTACTCTATTTCATTACTGTGGTGAACCGGATATACGCATGCGCCTCTCGTTACACCAATGTTGATGTTTAATGAAAAGAAAAAAGAAGAAATCCGCTAGCCGGTTAGCCCGCTAGTAAGAGGTGAGAAGGGAGCTAACCATGGATGTATTATGGGAACCAGCTAACGACTAACCCTACTAAAGACCAGCTCCATACTTCCATACACATATACATTCCAGTGTGTATGTATATGCATATCAAACGATGCATCCCAACACACTTGAATGTATGTATTATATCATATAGGATATTCTAGTTGATATACAAACTGAATGTATATGCTTACCAAGTATGTGGTAGGCTGATGATATAGGCTGCACCGAAATGTACATTGTAGTACTCTCGCATTTCCCGTCTGGGATTAATATAGAACACTCTTCTTATCTTGTATGTATATCAGGGATCATCTATCTATCATACATCTTGTCTTCTATATGGTAGTTGGTTTACACTGTTTATGATAACGAGCAGTAGAGTACAAACTGGCTGACGGTCGTCTCTTACCCTGTATCCCAGCATGGCTTCTCCTTTTAAAATCCCCAAGCGACTTGCTGTCTCTTCCCAAGAAGGCTCCGACTGTGTGCTCATGCAGTCGCCTCTATCACGCCTGCAGGACAGAGACCCAGCTTCAGAGGTACACACACACACACGCGCGCTGTATACACACTCTGTGTACAGACACCAATCTTGGAACCCATCTGTCTAAACCATGGTCAGTTCATTTACCCTTGGGGAGAATGAGCCTACACCTACAAATCTATGTTAATGGGGCATTTCACTTTCCTTCGCTTCAAATTGCTTCAGAAAAGTTGTCTGTCGATTATGCTGAATTACGACTAGGGAAAAAACTTTAACGTGAAACCAGACTACACTCTCGCTTTAGAGAGTTAACATTGTATTGGAGGTCTAACTGATACATTTGTTAAAATCGTCTTCTGAAGCCTCCATCTTACCACTCTCAAATGAGTACCCCTGGCATTGTATTTCGGTATACCATTATAGTTTGATATAGCATTATAGTTTGGTATAGCATCGTTGAACTTCTGGATCCAGGATTACCGCACAAAGATCTCAGCACTACTTTTGTCTGCCGGATGGTGGGCAGTTGGGGTAAGATTTAGCATCTGCGCTGAGCATGCGTTTTCCACACAGATATGGTTGAAAATCTCCTATAATGATAGGCTTAATGTGAAAATCATGAAAAACTTTTTCAAAAAAAAGTCAAGGGTCAATAAAGTGACTGTATGATAATAAATAAAGAGTAGGCCTACAATAGGCCAATAATTTGTGGGAAAAGTGAAACTGTCCCTAAAGTCAGAAAGCAACATGCAATTAAAACAAGAACAGAGCACAAAACCAAAAATGGAAATGACTGAGGTTTATGTGGTTGAATGTAGTTATTATTAAAGTAAAGTTATGATTAAATTATTAGCAAGCATTTCTGGATGAACCTCTATTTTTCTCCAGTGAGGTCCAAGTGAGGCTTAGTGTCACGGTTCCGTGTGTAATACCGTAGTGTGTCCAATAGATGTCGTCCTTGGTTTTGTTTTGCCGTTATTTCTTCCTCATGTTTGTGATCATGCCGACCACTAGGGGGTTCTTTGTTTGCACTCCCATACTTAGGTGAGAATGGAACCGTTTTAGTTTTGTTTTTTTAAAGCGGTACAAACTAGGGAATCTGCAACTCCTGTTATTTCGTCTACAGTAGTTGTGTAACCCAACATTAAACACCAATGCTTTTTTTCTTGTTCGACCTCATCTTTCATCAAGATAATATCCACATGTTGATACTTTAGGTAGTCAATTCGTTCCTACAATTCGTACATACCCCTGTATCTGGAGGAGTTGAAGGACCTATAACACCATGAATAATGAAGATATAACCCCTTCAAATAACCCTAGCCAGTAGCCTACATAATAGGGTTAGGGTTAGGGCTAACCATTGCAGATGTAAATCTCATTTTGGGCCCTAAGTCCCCCTAAAGGTAAAATCCTTGAATCGCCCCTGATTTACATGCTCAACTGTGATTTGGCAAATAATACACACACACACACACACACACACACACACACACACACACACACACACTGTGGACACAAACACACACAAGTTATATACACTGTTAGGATAGTAATGTACTATAGCACAGTCCAGATACTAGCCAGTCCCATGTGTTGTGTTTCCACTGCATAACAGGCAGGTATCTGTTCAACTATCAGAACACTGGGTTTTGACTGTTGGGCATATTTTTCTCATGGCTGGCAACTGGTTTATTCACACTCACTGCTACTGTCTGTCAAAACAATCCAGTATCAATAAGGTCCAGTTTGTTAGCATAATGCTATTAGCTGTGCAGGTCCATTAATGTTAAAACAGAAAACATCAACCTAGCTAACGAGTCAAGTATGTCTGTATATTCTGAGAATAAATCGAGGGCACCTGGGTTAGGGTTAGGGCTAGGGTTAGAGTTAGCTGGGCTTTATCAGTAACTAATGTTGACTGGTGTTGTTTCCTCAACAGAAAGGCTGGGGTGACTCTTCTGCTGGACGTAAGGACATGATGCATTCTGGGAAGGGGTTCGGCCACAGAGGTGGGAGGAGCAGGTAGGGTCACATGGTCCGCTGTGGGCGGGGCTTATAGAGTAAACACCTACTGCAGACTTGGATAAGATTGATTGAAGTGTTGGACACACCAGACATTAGCCTTCTTTAAGCTCTCTAACCAGGCTAACTAGTATAAGCTAACCAGTCTAACTATGGTTCTAACTAGTTATCTAAAGTTCTAACCAGGTCAACTAAGGTTCTTAGTTGGATAAGTAATGTTCTAACCAGGCTAACTAGAGTCATGTATAGTAGCTAATGCGTCGTTCACACTGTAAGCCTTATGTAGCAGTTCCTCCTGCCACACAACAGTTCTCCACAAAAGAAGTCCGATGCCGTGCACCGTAACCTACACATATCTGTCCATTCACGGAATATGTACATATATAGCTAGCTGGCTGTCGGGGCGTCGTTGCATGCCGTGGACCCAGCCTCACTGTGGGGAGAGCAAAACACACGTCACAATAAATACATTCATTCACTTCTTCATTATGCTTACCACCCAGCTGCGTCGATCCCGGGAATTAGCCGCCCTGCCTCCCTCATTTCGCAAGCCGACGCCAAGCCCCCCCCCCTTCACACCACACCTCAGCTCAGATTATTTATTTGTTTGGCTCACATTTAGTTTTAAATGTGGCCAATATCCAATTCCAGTGTGAACTGGTCAGTCCTGAACTGATCCACATGCGCAAAAGAACAATAAGACATTAAGACATAAAACATGGGGGCCACTGAAGTTTCATTTCTTCATTTCATGTCTTGATGTGCAGTGGAAGCAAATTTATGAGCAGATGAGGACGAGGAGGAGAGAAAAAGAAAGAGAGCCACATTTTTCATAATGGCTTTTTATGTCAATGGCTGCAACTTCTGTATGGAGGTGTGAGTGGATGCGGAGTCAGAGCCATCGCAGCCGTCCTCCATGTTTGTATTCACAGAGTGACTCCCATCAGCGCAGAATTGTGACGAATGTTGATCTAGAGCAGTGGTGGGCAAACGACGGCCCGCAGGCCACATACGGCCCGTTGGGCTGTTTAATCCGGCCCGTCTAGGATTTACAAAATTGTTCTAAAGACCACATTAATTTCGTCTTTTTTCTGCAATACCCTGCGTTTCAGTTCATTCCACTAGATGGCGCACTCCAAACACTACCGACCGTTGCTAAAGCCTAAAGAGTATCATCTCTACACAGATATCCACTCTTCATGTTTGCCATTGCATTGAGTCACCCTAATTTAACAATGAATGGACCAAGGAAAAGAAAAGTCGACAGTGAGTGCCGAGTTTTTAATAAAGAGTGGACAGCTAAATATGTTTTACCCGAAGTCCGATCAAAGGCCGTATGTCAAGCATCCTCAAAGTCCGGACTCTGGTCCGGATCCGGACCGAACCACAACTGTCTCCGGACTCTGATCAAATGATACTTTTCATATGTATTATATGTATTATCTGAGAGACATCGCTGCGACGCAGCACAGCTAGTTTTGTCAGCAATTAGCTAGTAGCCTAGATTTCGAACGTGAATCAAGATAAAATGTCATGTTCAAAGGTGGCCAGT
>OMKP01090519.1:0-11985 GCA_900302375.1 Bathygadus melanobranchus | reverse complement strand
ATTCCACATCAACAAGTGTTTTTAAGAATGACTAATAATCAGAGCCAAGACGTGTGTGTAATTTCATCCAACCAAATGAAATACCACCCAGCATATCGTAGAACAAAGATATGATGTTATATCGTCATACACCTTCACATTAAATGGTGCGCTCAGCCAAATGATCTCACATACTGAAAAGAGCTGGAATGGCCATCACTAGTGTCGAAATAAAGGAGGGATGTTTCAAAATAAAGTTTGTCGATATACCATGATCCACCACTACTAAACATGAAACCAGCCTACACGACCAAGCAAATGTAACACATCTATGTTGACTCCAACTGTTTGACTGTCTGTGCATTCTGCAGACCCCGATGAACAAAACCAAACTCTTGATAGGAGACGCAGGGGCAACATTTTCAAACGCTGTAGGTAACAACCCGCTTCATTTCACTGCAATTAGGCTTAGACTTTCTGCCTTGAAAAAATACTTTAAAAAAACTTTTAAAAAAAACTTTCAAATACTTGAAAAGTATTTTAAAGTTGACTTCCTCCAACCTTGTCTACTCTTCCACGTCTGACTTCTAGTACACAGCCACGCCGCTGGGCTGTCCCAGTCGCAGCAGCATTCTGACGGGGAACTACCCCCATAACCACGAGGTGAGGAACGACTCCGTGTCGGGGAACTGCTCGAGTCCCCTGTGGCAGAAAGGCCCAGAGTGCTCGGCGCTCCCCGTCTACCTCAGCAAACGAAAGTACCAGACGTTCTTTGCCGGGAAGTATCTGGAGCAGGTACGAACTTGACGATGGAAGATCTAAGCGCAATAAATATCAGTGTTCACACATGGGGCCGTTGGGGATGGTGTTATAATATTCCATGTGTGTGTGTGTATCACACCGTGTGTTGCACAATACGTGGGGTGATGGTGGGGGGTTTTCTTTTTGCAAACTCTTCAGGTTTCAGTTCTGTCTTCGGCCGAGACGCTGCTGTTACTTGTCCCAAATGTTGTGTCACTGCAGCCTTGTCTTTTCCAGTCTTCCAATTATATCATCTAAGTGTCCTCAGTAATAAAATCAATAAAATCCACCCACACACCTCAACCTAGGGATTTTGTTTTGGTCCACTCCTAAATGAGTTGGTCTGTGGAGAAAATCTAATTGTGCCTGATGGTTGCAGTGTAATGGATACATAAGCATTCCACTGTAGTTCAACTACTTCAATGGAAAACAAATCGACATGCAAACATTTTGGGAAAAAATGGAGAGGTGAAATTCTGAACACTTGCTGTGTCTTCTTCTTCTTGTTTTAGTACGGAACAAAGGAGGCTGGGGAGTTTGCACATGTTCCACCTGGATGGGACCTCTGGCACGCACTGGTGAGACACAGACAGACAGACAGACAGACAGACAGACAAGGACTCACTCACTCACATGTGTCTTTCAAGTAAAGGGCAGCATAGTGTGGTGGCTGGAAGGTTCTAGGTTCAATCCCCAATGTCCTCAGTCTACCTGTTGGCATCCTCCAGTAAGATGCCCTAACCCCTACCTGCTCCTTAATCACATGTATCTGTATTTGGATAATCTGCTAAATGAGTAAAATAGTAAATGGTAAAGTATCTTCAGTGGCTTTGGTTATAAAAACGTAACATACTGTGTACTTTTTGTGTTATGGACTCAGGTTGGAGGCTCCCTGTACTACAACTACAGTCTGTCTGTCAACGGCAAGGAGGAGAAGCATGGAGACAACTATGAGAAGGACTACTTCACAGATCTCATCGTGAGTTTGTTACCTCTGCTATGGAATCACAGTAAAGGTTTATATAGTAAAGGTTTATATAGGAGGGCTTATAACCAGGAAGTCACTGGAAAGGTTAATGTAGGACGGTTTCACGTGATGTCACTCACAATCCAAGCCGC
Source organism: Bathygadus melanobranchus (assembly GCA_900302375.1). Taxonomy (NCBI): domain Eukaryota; kingdom Metazoa; phylum Chordata; class Actinopteri; order Gadiformes; family Macrouridae; genus Bathygadus; species Bathygadus melanobranchus. The sequence goes on along the minus strand of OMKP01090519.1, from coordinate 10,086 downwards.
CATCTTGGCAGTTTTTCACCGTTATAATATGAATAACGATGAGTGGTTGCTTGGTTATTGTAGAATTTTTGTCATGAAGTACCAAGGTGGCGATGTTAAATGTGCTTCTGGAACTTCAGATCATGTGATTGAAAGCCTCCTATAGAGGTAAACCTGAAGGTGACGTCTTATTTAAAACTACAAATCTCAGAATGGGATTCCATGTCATGGCATTGGCTATTGATCCAGTTTGCCCACAAAGTTCATCAATACTATTGCATCACAAATATATTTCAAAGACATACACATAGCAAGTATACATTAGCGAAACCATTATCTGATACATACATATTTAATCTGCATTTGACGGGCGTTTCTGTGACACCAGCAGAACAGAGAAAATTGCCCACTTGTCATTTTAAATGCCCGAGATCAGAGTTCATGCTCATTAAGCCCTTCTGTGCGATCATCACACTGCAACACGTGGACATCAACGTGTATTTCTACAGGTTGGACCTTTGCTGCGTTCAAATGGGTCCACTTGTGCTCTACATAGTGCACTATTTATAGGGCGTCACCGTGTTGCATCGTTGTCTGAAGTTTGAGTGCACAAAGCCGGTTCCCTACACTGCTCTACTTCATCCCCGCGCACCCTGAAATAGGTATAGTACTGAGGTGCACGTACTGCCGCACTATATCCCATGATGCATAGCGGTTTTCATTCTCATTGGACTCATCCAATGGAGAGGATCGGCGCGGGGTTCTTTTGTACAAAGGAGCTGTCACAGGATGACATCTAACACCCGTCGGCTTGTTTATGCGACCAGTACACGTCACGCTGGTGGATTTCTGGTGCATAATTAGTGTTGGCAGAGAAAGCACACTTGCAGATTTTAGCTCATTCCCACAGCGGTTCTTGCAGTCCTGTGAGCTGAAGCTTTTGGTTTGCTGTAATTATAGACGATTGGGTTACATTGGCACATACATACTGCTATCACACACTAAAAAACCTAATCCTGAACACATTGTGGTGAGTATAAAACGGTACTTTAATACAGTTTTTACTGTATTATAATTGTGCGCCATTGACTTGGATGCATGAACAGTGATTATAATAGGGGCGGAAGGTTGCTGGTTCGATCCCCAGCTCTGCCTAGCTAATTGTCGAGGTGTCCCTGAGCAAGACACCTAACCCTAACTGCCCCCGGCGAGCTGGTTGGCGCTATATAAATGCAATCCATAATACAGTATTACATAATAGCAGACTACTGTATGGACAGTTCACTTGGAGATGCAGTAATACTGCGGTCTTGTTTTCCTGTGCTCCAGCTGAACAGGTCTCTTGAGTTCCTGGACAAAAGAAGCCCTGGGCAGCCGTTTTTCATGATGCTGTCCCCGACGGCCCCCCACGCCCCCTGGACCGCCGCGCCCCAGTACCAGAAGAAGTTCAGTGATGTCAAAGCTCCTCGCGACGGCAGCTTCAACAAGCCAGCGGCGGTAGGCCACGGATCAGGCCGAGAACACAACTGTTACGCTCTGATATTTTCTAATAGAAAAGAGTACTGCTTCGTTTGTGTGTTGTGAAAAAAATCCATCAACATCAACTGAGCTGGACCATTTAAGTCATTGGTCTGGGATTTCGTTTCACACAAATGACTTTTTTCCACGCGTGGCGGTTCCCCTTTAACTAAGTCATTCAACCATTTTGAGTAACTCTTTGGTGTTGTGGGGGGGTGCTGTCACTTTCAATTATTTGGGGCAGGATATTCTAGAACTGAAATGTTGTGGATTCAAACCCCAATAGACCTCATTCACCTAGCAGCCATATTAGCTAGTTGGGTGAGAAACCTAGGCTCTCTCAGGAAACCGTGACAACTCCATGGAAATGCATTCTCAATGCTACCTGGGAGGGGAAATGGAATACACGTCTAAAATGAATGCATTGAGTTGTCAATGTTTACTCACTCAACAAACCAATATGGCAGCTGGGTGAATAATACCCTATGTCTGCAGTCTTGCCTGTAGGCATCCCCGCCGCTCATTAATGACATGTATCTGTCAAAAAATAAACTGGGGTAAGTAATTCTGGAAATGGAGTGTCAATCTGTTGAATGACATATGAAATAGTAAATATGCTAACATGGATGTGCAAACGTTTGTTTCAGGACAAACACTGGTTGCTGCAACAGCCCGCTAACCCCATGGCCAGCAGTTCAGTGGACTTCCTGGATGATGGGTACAGGAGGAGGTGCAGTGGCCAATCATATCACTTACTTTTGTACCAATCGTTGCACAAAGGATGCTCATGCTAATTTTGTTGCGTGTAAGGGCCAAATTCAGGGTATACCTGTAAGTACAGCATACTTAAGTTTCAGTTTAAACTTAAGAAAAACACATATAATCTTATTATGTAAATAATAAGTGTCCCCTTTTTAGGTTAGCATTCCCTATATTTTCTCAATTATCTAATCTCTGATCTATTGATGGGGATATTGAGAAAACAATTCTGTTCAACTGTTACAGCCATTTTTGATTTTGTGCTTCAAAACAAAGATCATTCTGCAGATTATTTGAATGAGTGTGTAAACACCCATCAAAATGTTGTCCTGTGCAGGTGGCAAACTCTCCTGTCAGTAGATGATATGGTGGAAAAGTTGGTGATGAAGCTCGACGACGCGAAGGAACTCAATAATACTTACATCTTCTACACCTCGGACAACGGCTACCACACAGGTTTGACAGCACTGTTGCTTCTTCTAAACCGAGTGCGGCAGTGCCTCAGGAAGGTTGCTGGTTTGATCCCCCGGCTCAGTGTCAAGGTGTCCCTGAGCAAGACACCTAACCCTAATTGCTCCTTGACGATCTGGCTGTTGCCTTGCATGGTTGACACCGCCGTCGGTGTTTGAATGAGTGTATGAATGGGTGAATGTGAGGCAATGTAGCGTTACATAAATGCAATCCATTTACCATTCAAACCAAACAGTGAAACACATAAGTGCCAGCTGATATGATTTTGTTATAATTTCTATGGCAAGTGATATAACCTGGCACAATTTCTGCCAATCAGAAAAAGTGAGTGCAAGATCCGTCTTTCACCACAGGGGGTGCTGTCCCCAGGGGTTCATTTTTTGTTTTCGTTTGCTCTTTAAATGTACGTTTTCTTTGTTGTTTTAGGTCAGTTCTCGCTGCCCATTGATAAGAGGCAGCTGTATGAGTTCGACATCCGGATTCCCCTCATGGTGCGCGGTCCGGGCATCACACCGAAACAAATAGTGAAGGTCGGGCTGCTTTGATTTGTATTTTCTACTCTAATTAATTTTGCATGGTACTGTCATTGGTTACATTTGGGTTAATTTGAGTTCACCAATCTCATAGGCGCCAGTGTTGAACATTGACCTGGCTCCCACCATACTGGACATATCTGGCTCCGATCTGCCGATCATGGATGGGCAGTCTTTCCTCTCTCAGATGGTCAGTATTGTGTTTCTTTATACTGATGTCGGCCCCCAGCCGAAAAGGTACCGAGTTTGTTCCCGATGTCTGCACCCTACCTGTAGTCATCATTGATCCAGATACCTAACCTTCCATCTGCTGCTTCCAAGTCAGCTAAAAGTGTCTAAATAATAAAGGACGAAATAAAATGATGTTATTCTTTTCAGGCCCCATCCTTGAGGAACGGCACCACCCGGTCGTGTTTCCTGGTTGAACACACAGGAGAAGGTTTCCCTGTGTCGGACCCTGCTTGTCCCAAACTAGGCCCCGGCATCTCTGTGAGTCTAAACCTCAACCTGATCAACAGTGTTCGTCTGTGTATTGATGTCTACCAACTAACGTAGGAATTTGTGATCCAGCAATGTTTTCCCAATTGCGTGTGTGAGGACTCCTACAACAACACCTACGCCTGTGTCAGGACCCTCGTCGGATACAACTTGCAATACTGCGAGTTTGCGGACAATGAAGTACGTACGTTAAAACGTTGAGCTCGCCGGCGACTTCAAACTCTAATTTCATTTTTAAACTGAATACGTTTAGCTAGTTCTTTTTTGAGTTTGATAAACATACATTAGGCAGTTTGTTCTTATTTCATGTTTAAGCATGAATTACAACTCTAGCTAGCTAGACCCTTCGCGTTTCACATTTCAATCATATTTCTGTGTGTATCGCTTTCCAAATATCTCCCCAGTCCTTCGTGGAGGTGTACAACTTGACCTCGGACTCGAGCCAGCTAGAGAACATCGTTAAAAAGGTGGACCCGACACTCCTGCAGGCCATGAACCAACAGCTGATCAAACTCCAGTCTTGTGCGGGTAACAGCTGCCATGACAACAGTGTCAACGGTTTGTGTCAAATATCAACCAAATAACGGCACAGAAAAACCCCAGAAAAAAAACCTACCGAACACAGTAGGGCTATTATAAGGTCATGTTATTTTACCACCAGGTACCAGCAGGTAGGCTGATCCATCCAGCATAACACTCCCACGTGTGACATCACATTGTGTCATGGCGAATCAATATCACGCATGGTGGGCACCCTTTAACATGACACCCACAGCTGTACCCTTACTGAACTTCTACTGCTGGCTAGAACTAATGCTTATGAGCATCAACCTTTTGTCCTACATGAACTGCGGAGTCTTTTCCAACTCAAAAAGCAACCCATGACCTCTTGCACTAATTGCAGATATATTGCACTCTACTTTCTAACGATGTTCAGATGATGGAAGTCCAGAGGCTGTAGAGGTCTAGTAGCAGAACATTTTTTTTAACTGGGTGTGAAAAATCAAAACGTCCTCTTTTTCTATCCTATCCGGTCTATATTTACATAAATGAGTAAGATAGACACATATTACAGTAATCATTTTCCATGTTGTTTAGGAGTTTGTTTTTTTACCAAATATTTTGATGTAATTCTTTTAATTGTTCTTTACATAATTGCACTGAAGCACTTCAAATGCCTTGACTGTGAATTGTGACATTAAATAACTAATTTGTCAAGTTTATTGTTCAAACATGACTTTGAGGTTGTGAAAGAATACATCGGAAGTGTTGTTCATAAGTTATGAGCCCATACAATTGTTACCTAAAATTGCTATGTGATTGGTTTTTAGAATACTTTTTATAAACCTTTTATTAGTCGAAGTCACGGAAACACAATCTTTATATAGATTGCAGGTGTGTGTTGGGGTATATAATGTTCAGCATTTTGGTATGAAGAAGTTGCCCAAACTAAAGTTCCTGTCAACAGAAGCTTCTATTTCTACAGCCCTGATGTAAATGTTGGTTAAACGTATAGAATCGCTGCATGGCATGACGTCATGTCGCTACATTCAACATTTGTTAAATGACAAACACTTAACAAAAGTACTCATGACGTTACATAACCACAGGAAAACACCCATGTCCAGAAGAAATATTCTAACAAGATAATCACAGTTTATTTACAACTGCACTAACACATATCACAAGCAAAACAAGAAATACACTTTCACAGGTATTTGTACACTATCGGATTCCGCAACGTCTGGATCTCTAGTTTGACTGGACATTTGTAGAAGTGGGACAGCATAGCCTCCATGTAGCCTATCATGAAGTACAACTTTAGCGGGGAGAGTTTCTGTGTCATGAACGCGCACACCACAAGCATGTTGCCCCGCCTTTTTATGACGATCTCGTTGGCAAGGCAACCGTGGAACGTTCCGAACATGAAGCGCCTGATGAACGTGTCTTCTAGCGCTCGGTCGGCCGCTCCTGCCTCTCCTTTGAGATTACCTGGAAAGGTAAAGAACAACTATTGTTGCACTTAACGATTCATTTGGTAATTTTGCCTTATCCAAAGTGACAGATGAGTGAATTCAGACGCATGTCATTAAGGAGCAGGTAAGGGTTGGGGCATGTCACTCGATGCATACTGGCTAGAGATCGCATGCAAACATGGGGGATTGAACCCAGTACCTTTCGGTTGGGCATCGACGACTCTAAAAATTATACCATCCTGCCCACCCTACATAAATTATATATTTTTTAAATGCTGAAGGAGTGGGCCTTTAGTTTCTCCAACAGGTTAGACATACACTTTAAAAGCAAGTCACTTGGTGAACTTAAGTAGGCTAGCGTTTTAGCCGGGACGTACAGGGGTGCTGGGACAGCCACCCTTTCCGGTGTCCGATGTGGTGGGGGTGCAGCGCCTGCTCGTAGGTCAGAGGTTTGTCTCCTTTCCCTGTGCGGACACGGCCTGCACGGTTCTGCATATCGACGAGAAACAGGGCTTAGTTTTACAAGTGATGTTCTTGAACAACACAGCCAAACGTAATTTTAAACGGTTGTATGGAGTTGTTTCAACTACTGATTTCATAGCATATTTTGCCGTGCAAACAAATGTGCTCATCATTAACACACAATTTATAACTGCTTATTAGGTTTCATTAATCCATAATTATTCAAATAAAATCAACAGTTTACCTTGCACTGTACAGCAGTCACATGTAGGCCCCTAATACCCAAGGTGTTAAATATGATACTGGGCTTGGCTAAGGACCTCTGGGGGCGAAAGAGAGAGAAATTGTGCAAACACCACATAGATTAATATCAATATTGTGTCTTAAAGGTTTTGCTGTGTTTGATTATGACAGGCCGGAATGTGACATTAAAACTATGTAGTATAAGTAACTACTTTAAAGTGAAAGAAAGACTGCAACAATCTAGGGAAAATAGCTTTCAGTTTTCCTAATTATGGACAAGAAGTCAGTCAACATCAGCTAGGCTAACTATGAGGTGGACTGGCTAGCCACCAAGAGTTCCGTCTTTTCGTTTTATTAAAAGGCTCGACTTGTTATTTGCAGCATATATTGTACGCTGGGATATACACACTAAACCCTTCCTAAAGAGTTAAACAAGAGTACAGTGGTATTTCTTACCAACATCATCACACACGCAGTGCTGCTCAAGGACGCGGCCATGTTCCCCGACGCTCTCAACACTATGGCTTTAGATGAATACATTTGTATAACATTACATCACGCATTCGTTAAGATGGATGTTATTTATTTATTTTAAATCGTGGTTTACATCCATGTTAAAAAAAAAAAAGATGTTGAATTTAGTGTTATTTTGTATGTTATTTGTTATGGGGAACTGTTACGGAGAGGCACATTTGTCGACGGATTATTCTCGAGGTGCACCAACCGGATGTGCAGAATCCAAACACTTCATACCCTCGACAGCGGTCCTGTTCGCCTAAACAACCGAGAATTATAAACAAAAACATACATCGGTTCGTAATTAGGACATATAAAGTTGAATTCGAGTGCTGTCCACTTATTGTCCACTGTTACAATGGCGTGCCCGACCGAGATGACCGAGATGTATGACAACGCTTTGCTTGGGATCTTGCAGCACGTTGGGAACATACAAGACTTTTTACAAATCTACTTCGGCTTTTTGTACCGCAAAACGGACTTTTATCGCCTGTTGTCTTGTCCCAACGACCGCATGGGGTTTCCTCCCGGCATCGCAGAGAAAATGGTTCTTAAGGTAACGTAAACTATACACTCCTTAAGACGATATGACTTTGTTATTACTTCAACGTGTTGGTGTTGTTGTTTTAACATTCATCTAAACCGTTTTACAACTAGTTAACAAAACATGGAGTCAATATTCACGCTTGATGGGTGTCTGATGGTTCCCTTTACAGGCGTTTAAGAGCTTCGAGCGGATCTCAGAACAAGACAGAGATAGGCGACTGAAAGCTCTTCAACAGAGAGAGGAACACAAAAAAACCCCGCCTCCCGTAGAGCAAGAGGTGTCGGTCGAGTCAGAAGCTGAACCAAACACAGCAGCAGCCAAAGTAGAGAGTCCCCCCTCAGAACAAGCCGAGCCATCTTCTGCATCCTCCTCTCAACCAGACACGAGTCCACAGCCTTCTGCTAGTGGTCCTGCCCAGCCGTCCCAGGGAGCCAAGGCAGAGGCACCCAGCACAGACCAGGCTTCAGCAGCGTAAGGAGTATACACACACACATTGATTACTGTTGTTGATTGATTAAGTTGACGGATCATTACAGCCCTAATGATAACAGAGTAGATTTTAGGTCAAGACTGTTTGGTACTTGTTGCTATTCTCTGTTTTCAAGATTGAAAGTGCTGTTTTATACTACAGTTACTATTGTTATCACAATGCCGTTGTTACAAGATTACATTGAAAATGTGTGTGTGTGCACTTGTGTGTTGGGCTTCAGGAGTCAGAACCAGTACCAGGCTGACCCAGACAGCTACAACGGAGCGACGAGGGAGAACTACAGCTGGTCTCAGGACTACACCGACGTGGAGATCCGCGTCTTTGTCTCCAAAACGGTTGTCAAGGGCAGACAGGTAAACAAAAACCAAAAACATCCTCACCACCAGCTATTGCCAGCTCTAGCCCACTCAGCAAGAAAAAAACAAAACACTTCCCTCTCACAAAAACAACCGACCGTTGTTGTGATGTCGACACTTAAGGCCACGTCTGTTAGGGCGGATGAACGCAAAAACACACGTTTCCCCCTCCCCCTTTAACCATATGTCCACACACACCGTGTCAGCGCTTTCCACCACGGAAAACGCTGTCCAAGGTGGATGAAATCCAAAAACGCCTGTGATGGGTTTTCGCATCTGTTTCTGAAAACCATGTGTATAACGGTCACGTGATCCAGTCATCAGAGGATAGCCGAGCGCTCTGCACAGGCACGCGAGAGAGCTTCGGGATGGATGACAGAGAACACTTTGCCACCGAAACGGCGTGTTTGCCGTTATCCAACGTCGTGGCCCGGGTCTCTTCTGACTTCCCCAGGTGTCGGTGAACCTGCAGCCCGGCAGTGTGCGCGTGTGTGTGAGGGACGGAGCGGAGGAACAGGTCCTGATGGAGGGAGAACTGGCGCACAAGATCAACGTGGAAAACTCCCTGTGGAGCCTCGAACCGGGGCGCTGTGTGGTGGTACGTATGCAAACACTTATACACACCCTTGCACACGCACACACTCACACACAAACGTATACACACACGCGCACACAAGCAAAAACATACACACCCACCACACGTACGCGCACAGACTGAGACGTGCAACACAAAAACATACACACCTACACAACAAAACATATCAACTCTCGTTTCCCTGCAGAATTTTACAGCAAATTCCCCGATCCCCAAAACCAAACTAACTCCCAATGTTTCTCCCCCCACCCCCACTCCAGCTGTCTCTCAGCAAGTGCGGGGAGGTGTGGTGGAACGCGGTCCTAAAGGGCGAGAAGGAGATCGACATCAACCAGATCAACCGGGAGCGCTCCATGGCCACGGTGGACGAGGAGGAGCATGCCGTGCTGGACCGGCTCACCTTCGACTACCACCAGAAGCTCCAGGGGAAGCCCCAGAGCCACGAGATGGTACGTTCCACAGCCCCGAAACCACGTCCGCCGTTCAGCCTCAACTCGTACGGTGGTTGGGTCGGTCGCAATGTGACGTGTTGCGGTGTCTGATAGCGGCTACTGGGGTGTGTGGGGTTCAATGGCCAATGTCCTTGAGCAAGATACCCTAGCCCCTAGCTGCTCCTGAATGTATCCAGATCGCTTTGGCAAAAAGTCTGCTCAATGACTAAATAGTAAATTGGCACACGAAAATAAAACATCTGATGAATGTGAGTTTTCAGCCTTTTAGTGGATGGTGCAAAAGTGAAATTACGCTAGCTCAGCTGTGTGTTAGCCTGTAGTGGGATTTACATGAAGGGTGGAGCAGACAGAACTATTGGGACCTAAGCTGGGTTAATTGTGGTGTTTTTCGTTCAATAGGTGTGTGGCAGACTAAACTCTCTACCACACGCCACATAAGTGGCTTCTTAAGGGTTCCCCAAAACAGCAGGACACAGGAAGGTGGCAAATAGTCTGGTTTATTGCAAATGGTTGACAAATGGAATGATCAGAGCAGGTGGTAACAATACTAGCGCTCTCCTGAGTGTGTGTGGTGGTGGCTGGTTTAACCTGTGGGCCTTGATTAGTCAATGGCCCACAGGTGTGCAGCCTCACCCAGCCAAACCAATCAGCCTGACTCTGGCTAGGTGAGACTGCTTAAACCAGCCACCAA
>OMKP01090516.1:0-14681 GCA_900302375.1 Bathygadus melanobranchus | reverse complement strand
ATCTGTGTGTGCATGGGTGTGTGTGTCCGTGTGTGTGTGTGTCTGTGTGTGTGTGTGTGTGTGTGTGTGTGTGTGTGTGTGTGTGTGTGTCGCTGTTCTCTGCTTGCCTGCAGGCTCTTCAAAAACCACAAAGGCCCGGTCGCCGTACTTCTCCACGGACACGAGTGGACCCCCACCGGAGCGGCGCATGTTCGTGAAGTACAGCTGCAGCAGCTCCTCGTCTACGCCGTCGGGTAAACCCCGGACCTCCACCGTCTTTTCCTCATTCTCAACAGACATCCTAGCGTGATCTGGGTACAAGTCTGGGTTATGAAGTTGCATGGGCTACACGTGTGACACAAAGAAAGCGCTATAAACAGCCCGGTGTAAAACAACAACAGTATTCAATCTGCGTGCGCTATAATATTCAGGTCTTGTTACGTGTGGTCGGCCTGCTGTTTACAAGCCAGGAGTAGCCTATATAGCTACCTGCAAAACCAAATAATGATGACTTGGGGAACACTGGCAGTATACATCGATATTGCGCATGGAGCGGCACAATTATTCTTTGCTCCAGAGGATATGTGAAGTGAAACCCAAACACCGATGGCTTACTGCCGTCGATGTATTTACATTTAAACTTTCATGCTTTGCTCCAGAGGATATGTGAAGTGAAACCCAAACACCGATGGCTTACTGCCGTCGATGTTGATGTCAAAAATAAGATGTGTCACTTCAGGGATCAATATTAACTACGAAATGTATTCTGACGAGTGCACGAATGTCGATGTTTATAATAATTTGGGGTTCACTTACCCAGAATGTCACATCGTCACAGAGTACTAACCAAACTTGTACTTCCTTGTTATGTAGCAGGCGTGTCGATGGGTGGCGCAAGTCGCCCCACTTTCACTATTACCTTTGGGGAGGCTGGATACGTTATGGTTAGTGCCGAGAGAAGATCCTGGATTGTATCGTTATCCCGGTCTACCGCAACGTCATTTCCGGCGGCTTACTCCCTATGAAATGACGGTCAACAGTCCCCGGAGCGAGAAGAATTACAACGTGGCAAGAATAATAACAACAAAGAGAAAACATATGAAGTTCGGACGAAGAATTCGATGAAGCAATATCGGAAACATGCATCAGAAACGGATATCCCTGTATCGGAAGTCTCTCTCCCTCGTCCTTGCTGCTAAACCATGTAGCTGAAGGTCCCGCCTCTCGCCAATAACGCTCATTTGGAGCGTCCCGTTCCAGGCGTCCCGTCGTGAGACGAGAACGCCTGGAACGAGGTTACGTCATGCTAGTAACAGGATTACTCATGTCCAAATCTAGTTTGATGTTGATTCATGTTGATGTTTTATGTTCCAACACTGTTGCTTGCAATGTTCATTTGAAAATACATTCTGACATTTTTTTTCTCTCCAAGAATAAAAATGTTTAATCAGAAATACAAAAGTGGTCATAATGCTACACGGTTTCAGCAGTAGGCCTATGCTAAATTATATATATACAAGATTTGATAAATATATACATATTATACACATACGTGTGCCTGGTTGCAACCTTTTGTGGGGGCAAATGTCTTTAAAAGAGAAAACACTACAACACGTTTAAGTTGTTAATGTGTCTGTTGCTAGTGCACAAGGGATTATCTTACTGTGTTGTGGAGAGGACATTGGTCCAAATGTAGCACTATCTTATCCCCAATTTCCCATCTGGGATCAATACAGTACTTATCATGTGTGTGTATTTAACTTGCTTTTGAATTGTGCTTGATCATTTAACAATTAGCCCTGTTTTATAGTATAATTGGAAGGGCCTGGCTATATAAGGACCATATAAGGTTACAGACAGGTACGCACAAGGTTCTGTTAATTTGTCTTCTCCAGTTTGAAGAGTTATTACAGCAATTACAGCAATGGTACATACGAGTTGGGAGTTCCTTTCACTGAACACGCACACGGTTGTGCTTTTGTTGTCCACTAGATGGAAGTGTTCTCTTTGAGATAAATAGTCAGAGGTCACACAACGTCTGACCGATACAAGGCATGGATGATACGAGGTGGTGGTGAACAAATCTTTATTGATGCTGGTGATGTTCTCCACAAAAATAAATAAATACACAGTAGGCTACAGTGTCTTCTGTGAAGAAAAGCCATTAAAACAAGGACCTAACTTTTTAGGTCCTTGGTTTAAAAAAACAACAACAACAGGGCAAGGCACAGGCAATCAAACCATGAGAAAGAACAGGGATCTTAAGAGAAACAACACCGCCATCAGGTGTAAATAGCTCAGACATCCTTCATTTATGTATTAATATAATTAGCATGGTATTTTTGCATTGCTAAAAGAAACAACAATATACATTCCCCTTTGGTCTACAAATATGTGTAGAATGTGTGTTGAATACTGTTGCCACGTTTTCTCATGGACAAATGTAAATCAATATAAAGTACCATGCACGACAACAATAATAAAATATTTAACAAATATCTGTCGCGAAACGAGTCAACAGGTTTATCAAGTGTCAAATATTTGAGGCACTTAAAAATCGAACTTTTCAAGTGGGCTATCAAAATGGCATCCAGTATGTCAGTGAAAAGGCACTTGGAAGCGAAGGGAAAGACATTCACATTTTACATTTAGTGCATTTGGCAGACGTTTTTATCCAAGCGACTTCCAAAAAAGTACACAGCTCGAGATGCTCTGTGATTAGGGAACGAACTACAAAGTGAGGCCAGAATTCTTCAACTCTTCAACTGTCAACACACAGCAAACGGATGAAGAGCTGAGGATTCATCTCAAGAAAGCTTTGACCGTCATTTCTAAGCGCTTTCATTAAACTCTGCACATTGCATCCATTGACAGTCAGTACATCACACAATAACCTCGGAGGTTTCACTGTGTCTGATTTCCTCTCCGTTGTCACACTTAAAAAAAAATCATTATTCCTAATACTTCACCACATCCCAGTAAAACCCCCCCCCCCCAAAAGCTAATATATTTGGCTGTTTATCAAAGGACGGCCTATGGGCCAAAAAGCTCAATGTGTGTTGGCAGACAGAGAGCATATGGTACCATGTCATCAACTGCCGAAAAACATTTTGATTTTGTTTATGGCGGCCAGGTGCACCGTGATGTTGTACTCGTAGTCTCCGCCATGCACGCCTGTTTCCCTGAAAGCCCCGGCGCCACGATTGTTCTCCCAGTAGTGATGCCAGTTCCCATGCTCATCTGCACCATAGCCAAACACACTCACCTGCAAGGAACATTGAAAGCAAAATGGCTGTTGACTTTCATCCGGCGATACATGGCGATAGGAAAGTGGCGTGGTTTGGATACGTACGGTAAAACAACAACAACAATAGTGGTAAATAGTGTTGTGGTAGGCGTACACACAATTTTGTAAATAATCAACTGAGCGCTAGCTAGTTTGACCGACTAAAGCCCAGTGATGAAAAATACAGATTCAAGATAACACATTTGAGTATGAAACATAGATTCATAACGCACACGTGAACTCACCTCATCGCATATATGCAGAGCAAACAACAAGCTGAAGAAGCCCGTGGAGGGATAGCGTCCGTGTCCGTCCAGCCAGTTATCATGGGTGTACTTCATGAATGCCGGACTGTAAATCTGCACCTGCAAAACAGGAATCGCAATGTGAACTGCGCTGCTGTATGCTAGACTCACGTGGATGCAACACCCCCCCCCCACACCCCTCCATAACGTACCTTCTCTCTATTTGCCTTGATGCTGGACATGACGGGTAGGTAGCAATGATGAAGAGAGGAGAGGATGAAGAGAGGGAAAAAGAGGCAAGTGTTTAATTGCGACGTTAAATTAAAAGCAAACATTTTGAGACACGGTCACATCAGAGCTGTACACAAATATACAAACTACAGACTTGTATTCATTGCCAGTGGCAATGAAGTGTAATCAAAGTACAGTAGCTAACAATGCGAGAACTCCAGCTGCAGCTGTGTTTGCTGACCACTAGAGGGCAAACTAGGCCTTTATCATAGAGGTGTACTGGTAGGGTGTATCTCATGACATTAATCATGGGCATTGGCATAGCCTAACAATACCTAAAATTATATAATCACCCCTATAATAACCTGTTGTCTCCTTACCTGAAACTGTGTACTCATGGAATTTCAAAACGTGTATTGACAAAAACATTTTTTAATTAGGCACGTCAACAAGCATCATTCATTTTGATGTATTGGTTATTAGTACTGTATGTAAGTATGGATATTTAAAGGAGGCCCAACATGACAATTTCACCTAGAAAACTACAAATATGGTTGAAAGCGCCCATATATCTGAATTTCATCAATACTATAATACTTCTACAATACAGACAAGATTAGTCAAATCTAATTTTATAATTCAAATTTAATCCGTTTTAATATGAGCCAAGGACAAGCATTACGTCTACATAGATCTGTCATATCTAATGGGATTTGATTTCCCGCAGGAACAAATAATTTTCCTTTTGGCAATAGGGCCAGAAAGAAAATTGGTTACTATGAATTATGTAGCTGTAGCCTTCCTATGTTAACCCCAGCCAAAGCTAAAGTTATTGGTACTGTTTTAAAGTGATCATTGGATTAACACGGGTGAAATTAAATGGGTATCACTGCCCTATGGACCCCCGAACCAATCAGAGAAGAGAAGCCCTGATTGGTCAGAAATGAGCCGGGAGCGTTCTACATGGTCTCATACAGAGGCAGGCACAGTCAACTCTAAACAGATGTTCTCACAGAGCATTTCACTATGGCCGCTGTGCCACACATTTTCAAACTCTACAGCGTCACGACCCCCTACTCACCGGTTGACAGTGCTGGCATTGAAGGACGTGATGAGCCATTGCAGGTCCTGGATCTTGAATGGGATCAGTACGAGAACGGTGTCCTTATCCAGGTCCACGGCGCTCTCGGGATAGAAGAGGCGGTGCGTGGTCCGAGCACCCACGTCCTCTTCAAATCCGCGGGTCTGAGCCTTGTTCATTCTGCAGAGTAAAAAATACAAAAAGAAAACAGGGCGTCAACTTTATCCTTCGCGTGCACAACGTAAGTCGCTTTTATCCAAAGCGACTTACAATAAGTAACACATTTGTCGAAAATGTAAAAGTGATTAAGATTGAAGTTATAATAACTGGCGATGAATTCATGAACTAGATTCTTTTAACTTCAGGATCACGGACACACATTGATTCAGGTCCTCTCCGGGCGTGTTCTGCATGCTTTGATCAAATGCAAACAAAGGTGTTTATTTTCTTGATTATCCTGTCTGTGTTTGGGTGCATGTGAGGGAATTCAACAGAACAAATAACTTGGGGGTCATTGACGTCAATGGGAAAATGTTTTGATAACCAAAAACGTGCGTCGCTGTAATTACAAAAGCAATGAGCAAAGCTGTAATTAAGGGCTTCTCAATCATAGAGTCAATGTTTGTGCTTGTGTTTGCAAGTTGGAAAAATAGATTAAATAGATGAGATATATGTAGAATCGTGGGTTGTTTACAAAATGTGGGAGCTAATGTGGGAAACACCTTTCACACTTCTTTGTGAATCATGGCTCTGGGCTTAATAAAATTGAAGATCTGAATGAAGAAATATATTGACTTATAGTTATTGAGAAACTGAACTTGAAATGTCCTGAGTCCTCCTAGCCCCATCGGGTTGCACTACACCTCCTCACCACCACCTCCACACACTGTATCTGCAGCTCTGCACCCGCAAACATACAGTGATGATGGCGCCAGATCAACTATATGCTCTCCAGCTGCCGCTACGCTCTACTGCAGATATGTCCATGAACGCCACGACAACAGTATAGAAGCAGCCCGTGTCCTTGTGTGATATGCAGTGTTGTGCTAGTTACTGAAAAATAGAAATTTGTTAGTTACTAGTTACCTCATTTAAAAAACTACCGATTACATCCACCAACAAGTAATGTGTTACATGTGATGAGCAACTTTGTAGTTACTTAATTACTTGTAAATGCTATCCAGGTAGTTGGAACAAGTTTTCCTGACAGCAGGTGACTCAACAGTAGAGAGAGGCTGAATATCTTCTACAACATACCGTGCAATGATTTTGTTAAAAATCCAGCCTCAGTTGCTTGGGTGGAGTGGCTTTGATTATATTTTACTAAAATATTATTGTCTTTCTGCTTGACAAACTAATAGCTACACCACGAGTTAGCTTATAAAACTACACGTCTAACTTTTTGTGCAAAATTGGAAAGCTATTTTGATTGTGCACTTACTTGTTAAGTAATAACCATGTTAGTTGAACTTGGTAAAATGTGCTTTTGATAAATAAAGTCATGCTAGCAAATACAATGCCGATATAGGGCTTGTATAATGACCGCCACCATATTCAGAGCAAAGGAGCATGGGAATGTTGGTTAATATGTTGTTGTTGTTGTTAGTTGTTGTACGTTTTTTGGTCATTGTTTAGTTTGCTGCCTTGCATGGTTGACACCGCCGTCGGTGTATGAATGGGTCAATGTGAGGCAAATGTAAAGCGCTTTGGATAAAAGCGCTATAATATCTATTTAATAACAATAGCTTGACATTTATGTGTAGATATTTTTAAGCAATTTAACCTCCGGTTCACACTAAAACGGCGTTTCAGGTCACTGAAAACAAAGCTTTTGAGAAACGTCCAGCATGTGTATTCATATCGACCGGTGAAACTGTGGTTCTGCAAAACGATGACATAATGACCTTGATTCACACATGGTGACACATTGTTTCACACATTGAGCAGGCGGCAGAAACCTACAAACAATGATGGACTACTGGACTACGCATGGCTAGTACTGTGTAGTACTGTATATTTTCTGAAATATCCGTATACGCGTGGACAAGGTCTAAGATTAGCAGAGGTATTATTTACCAAAAGTAGATTTATTTTTTATTTTTATTGATGCATATGTATGCATATATATGCATGTATTCAGATTGATTGATTGATTGATGCAATCTAAATGCGACCTGGGTGGGGAAATAGCTAACCAATGTCCACGACATGAACATGGTCCATTATGTAGGACGGTATACTGCATTTGGTGGTATACTGTGTGTCGCGGCGTCATAATAATAACAATGATACCTTATGACCAGGTCGTTAGAGTCTATTATCCGTCCGTTAAGGGAGCCCTTGAGATTCCCAGAGTTTCCCACCACGGCGCAGCTCCGGCAGCGGTCTGTGCCGGCGTCCAGGTAGAGCGACTCGCCCGGGAACAGCTGGAACAACTCCTCTATCACCTGGCTGAGGTTGGCGTGACTGTTTGCCCTCTGCAGTGCCTAAGGACAGCAGCGGGAGGGGGACAAGAGAGAGGATCAGCTGACCGGTGCTGATCGGATGAGACAAGTCGGCATGGAGAGTGTCAAAGTCCACTCCGGCTGCGGAATCGACTCCAAACTGCGGACTCGAGGAAACTATTTAATGTAGTGAGCTACCTACATAATAACTAATAACCAATGTTCTATATGCTCCAAAAATAGTGGCGGCCATTGTGATGTACATGCCCTATATTTAAAGTGGAAGTAGTCAACTTTTCAACTTTGCTGTTGCAAAGACAATCGCAAACATAATCGATGTCAGTGCTCCTCAAACCCTAGCTACTGCCAACCACACAGGACGTGCATTTGTTTAAAATTTTCAGTGAAGAATGTTGAGCGAAGAGGTAAGCCGACATTGTCATCATTTGGATCAGGGGCGTGTGGCAAAGAAGACTGCACACGCCGCCTAAGTGGCTTCTTAAAGGGTTCCCCCAAACAGCAGACACAGGAAGGTGGTGAAGAATCCGGTTTATTGTAAGGTTTGCATATGAAATGGACAGAGCAGATGGTAACAGTGCTAGCGCTCTGTTGAATATGTGTGGTGGTGGCTGGTTTAACTTGTGGGCCTTGATTAATCAATGGCCCACAGGTGTGCAGCCTCACCCAGCCAAACCAATTAGCCTGACTCTGGCCAGGTGAGACTGCTTAAACCAGCCACCAACCACACACATGCCACAGGGCGTTTCTAGGACTTGAGATATTCAGGGCTTAGCCCAGACCTCTGTAGGGCAGTCCGGGGGGGTTAGGGTTAGCTCAGATACAGAGGGAGGGGACGGACGGCTCTAGCCTTGGATGCCCAGGCCTAACGACACTGATTTGGATCAGCAATGGATCATCGATGTTCATTTCTGGTTATTAGAACATGGCTAGCAGCCAGGCTACATTCCAGCACAAGAAACAACCATAAGAATCTCAATTTGAACTAATAATCCAGATCTCAGCGCTATGATAGAGGCAGAGTAAAACATCCAGTAGTATTAATAAGTAGGCTAGTTGCGTTAGTAACTGATCAATAACAAGCAATGCCAACTGAACATGGGTTTGGAAGCCCTTCAAGCCCCTAACTTGCAGTCGGGAAAAGTGCGTGTGACACCTTTGAATTCTAATTCAGCGGCGGTGACAGGAGGCAACCGTGCAATCAGTTGCTTTCTTTTTTTGTTCTTTCTATTCTCTTCTAATTCGACATGCCGAGTGTGAGGTGAATGCAACGAGCTCATCTTCATTGTGAGTATAGTCATGCTGTGTAATGTCCAATGCTGTCAGCGATAATTAACGTCATTCATTTTAAACTTTAATCACAACAACACAAACAAGAAGAGGAACGCATTGCACATAAAAAAAAGACAAGATGTGCTTTATTCATTCCATACTACAAGAAATATACACACAAAGATAAAATACAGGAGTTGGTAGAAATGTAAATATCACCAGCATCATATCATTAGCATCACAGTGTCTCTGCTAATTATGAACTACTGCTTCACACACACACACACACACACATTTACAAGTCCCCAGGTCTCACCTGCCACCAGGTGAAGGTATCCTCAGATAGCACGTTGTTGTCCTTGGTCATGAGGGGGTAAAAGGATTGGTTGAAACGCTCTGAGAACCAGGGGTCGTCCTGCAGCTCGGCCACACAGCGGCCTGGACACCCGCACACGTCCAGGGGCAAGGATTCAGGGGCGAGGAAGAAGAGGAAGCGTTGGGGGTCCGGGAAGGGGTAGCTGAACAACAGCGTTGTGGTGAACGTTATGACGCAGAGTGCAGTCATCAGTGTCACGTTGCGCCTCAATCTGATGCCCATGATTCTGCACATTAAATGTTTTTCAATAAAGTTACAAATATTCATAAAAATGAACCTGAAAAAAGAACCTCAGATACAGCACTCCAAAAAAAGAGCAGTATTTTGGGCCCTGCTGTGAGGAGCAGGGCCCAAAATGAACACCTGCCATCAGCCAATAGACTTGACCATTGGTAAAATAATTCAGGGTTAGATATTAAAATGATTGCTTGTCCGGTAGATGTGTTCCACTCTGGCAGGTTGAAAAGTGCAGCAAAACTAAAGCAACGTACAGCACACTTGCTTCTTTGTGAAGGGGGATCAGCGGCCAGTCCTGTGTTGACTCATTGCAGGTCAACGGCACATCGGTCCTCTCCTCTGCAGAATAAATAGACACACAAGAGACCTGACGTCAAACATTAACATGAACACATCTTACACAATTGAAGAAATCTATCTATCTTCTAAGTCAGTGGTGGGCAAACTACGACCCGCGGGCCACATACGGTTGGGCTGTTTAATCCGGCCCGTCTAGGATTTACAAAATTGTCCTAAAGGCCGCATTCATTTTGTCTTTTTTCTGCAATACTCTGCGTTTCAGTTGATTCCACTAGATGGCGCACTCCAAACACTACCGACCGTTGCTAGAGCCGAAAAGTAACGACATAAAACACTGTGCAGCTCTTAATTTTTATCAGAGGGAGGAGTTTTTGGCCATGGAGTCCATAAAGGGGCAAAAAAGGGTGACCAGCAACACTGTTCCCACTGAAACTGAATAAACGTTTTCTTTTGGAGTTTGCATGTTCTCCCCGTGTTCACCCGGGTTCCCCCCATAGAACCCCACAACAACAAAAACATGCAGAAGAACAGATTGCTCTTCGGTCCTGTCCCTGACCAAGACAGGACTGAGCGCTTGGACTTGGTCCCCGGGCGCCACACTGATGGCTGCCCACTGCTCCTGGGTTTCCCTGGGGGAGGACGGCTGGGATGGGAAAAATGCAGAGAAGGCATTCCACCGGCAACCTGATAATTGCATGTGCATGTGTGTGTGTGTGTGTCGCCGCTCACTGCTTGTGTGTTTGAAGTGTACATACCATGTGGCAAATAAAAGGACCAATGTCCTCTGATTACTTATTACTTTACTGTTCAGGTACCCTCCCCCCCAATCTGATACTGGCCCAGTGTGGCCCTTGAGCCAACGTTTTCTTTACTGTTCAGGTAATGATTTTCACATGTTTATTATTATATCATTTATATTATAAATGTCAGGGTTAGTCAGTCATATTATATAATTATATAATTTAGGCTATTAGTTAAATCTCCCCCCCAATCTGCTACTGGCCCGGCCCGCCTGTCAATTTTAAAACCCAGTGTGGCCCTTGAGCCAAAAAGTTTGCCCATCCCTGTTCTAAGTACTGATATAGTAAACTAACAAATTAATTCATAACCTTTTGTATAGTTGTACACTGTATATTGCAATAATAATGTATGGTTGACACCTGGACTTGCCTCACGACTCACACCATTTGGGAACCACTGGTCTAGTATTAGTCTGGTTCCCCAGTCAGTCCTGGTCGGATCATTGCTTTTTGTTCGGTGTCGGTTTTAGTGTGAAGAGCGCTCGTCTGCGTTTACCTGCGTCTCATCTGCACACGTTACATTAAAGCAAATAGTTTTAACGGCAGCAGGGCCATACTTACTAACTATAATCAGAAAATAAATGATCATCAGCGCGTTTCTCCGTTTGTTTTGGACGACATTCCACCACAAATATTTAATTACAGCTTGGCGCCTCTCATTAGGCGGACAGTTTTGTTTTACCGGCTGTTTTAAGAGTGTGTCCTTTTCTCCCATAAAACAAGGCAGGAAGCTCACCCACTGGTTTAACGGTCAACATCAAACAGGGCCTGTATTACATCGGAACACCAGACTCGAAAGCAACGTCGAAGCGGCAGAACAGAAGACAGAGAAAAATCCCCTTGGAATAGAAATACAGTAATGTGTGAACCGTGACATCTATCATCTATCTGCAAGCAAGATATATAGAAGTCTATAGAAGAAGTAAAAGGACAATAGTATTAGCATCACAATATACTTCATGTACCAAAAGTAGAAGTGCCAACTATGCATAACGGCCCTTTTGATAATAATATATATTATATTATTATTGGATTATAATTATTGACGCATTAATGTGTACATCACTTTAATGTTGAAGCTGGTGTGAAGTTAATTTTACTAACCCTAATGTGAAGTTAATTTTAATTCATTTATATTTTATATATAACTTTACAGTATTGTGAATTACCCCCTGGGGACCAATAAGCCTTATTGACATAATAATATCATTATGTATTTATTGATGATATTTTGTATTGTCAATTTGTATCTGCAAAGTAACTAGTAACTAAGATCTGCAAAGTAACTAGTAACTAAGATTGTCAGATAAATGTAGTTGAGTGACAGCTATCAATTTGTGGAGACGCGTAGGCTTCGTCTCGGAGGGGTGATCAAGGACGCCACCTACAGCCCCTCTCCCCCTCTCCCCCTCTCCACTTCAGACGATTTACACAACCTGGGGCCGGACGAATAAACGGTGCTGTGCCGAGGAAACGCCCTCGGAAAAATGCGTGTGTTTCCGGGTTTTCCACGCAGAACTCCAGATGTAGAGAAACGCCTGTGAGGTGGGAATAAGCGTCGATCTACACACCCTTGACGGCTCGCGTGTAACGCACGACGCAGGCACTCTTGAGTAGACAGACAATGGGAGTAACAGTCAGGTCGGGGATATGCCAGTTCACCTGTTGTATATCTTTTTTCTATTATCTACACAAAGAAATAAAAGGCTTATGAAGTGAAATAATCTTAATCCTCGAACTACAATGGATGGAGTCTCTGTATGCATGTATGTATGTATGTGTATGTATTCGAAACACGAGACTGCGGTGTACACGCGGTGAGACAAATGAAACGATAAATTATATATCCAGGAGCCAGTAAACAGATGTGTTTATTAAATGTTTGTGTATTGAAAATACATTGGTTCTTTGGAATAAATGAACGAGCGAGTCTATTTCCTTGGCCGAGGATCACACGTGTGCATCAGATGTTGTCAGTGGACTGGATACAAACCACAAGATGTGTCCTAAAATCACTGGATGATCTCGATCAATTCTGTCAAGGCACGGCCTGGTTTCACCAGCGATGATGTAAGAGAGAAATGCATGAATGACGAAGAATAAAAGACGAAGGGGCGTGCTGACAACCGCACACCTCGTCTTAAACGTGAAAAAAAATAAATAATAATAAACTCAAACAAATGCGATCCGTCCATCAATGTGGAAAACATTCACACTTCACAGTAGGTGATTTTAAAGTGAAGCGACCGTGTCAACATTGATCAAACAAATAAATTAATAACAAGATGCGTCATCCGCTAAACTTGAGAGAGCTCCTCCAGCTTGTTGAAATGAAAAAAGAGATTCAGGCTGCCCTTCAAGATTATCTTGGATTAGTTTAGATGCACACCAATTACCTTGACGGCCAGACGGACCGTTTACATTGTAAGCATGTACACGTTTGCCTGAGGTCATCTTGAACATCTAGTTGTGGAAACAAGTCTTGTATTTGTGTTTTTTGTAGTTGATTTATACATGATAATGCACTTTCTGTATCACACTTTTGACAACGTCCCCTTTTTTATTCACCACACAAGAAAGACAGATCGATAAATAAATGGACAAGTCAATAGATATATAGATCGTGTGGTATTTTAAGCCAATTCTAATCTTCTTCTTTGCAGCTTTAATATCTACCTTAATAACCCTAATTAACATGCTGGGAGAAACTTTCCTTTAACATTATGATTTGGTCTTGTATGCGTTCATCTAGTACCTAGAATTGTCTGCATGTGTTATAATTGACTAATTCTTAGAAAATAATATACAAAGACAAAGACTCTGCTGTTCCCTTCATATATCCACCACCAGCTCATCCCTGTTGAAGTCTCCATGCGTATGATTTTTTATTTGACTACCAGTGACAACATTTGCATGGCAGAGCTTGAAGCTGTTCTGTGGAGCCCCATTGTCACAGAGGAAACAATGGAAAGACCCAAATTGGGGAACTACATGTTGGTGGTACTGAAAGTCCACTATTGCCTGCATGGCGTTGTGCATCAATGCTGTATTGTCTGGCCTGTTGGCGTCGAGGCATGGAAAACATTTGTACGCGCATGCCACACGCATGGCACACGCATGGCACACATGTCGATTCAAGCGGTGTGATTATGAACTTGTCGGTATCATAATGGAAAGATCCACACGCACAAACACACGATCCGTGCATGTCTCAAAACACGCCAGGACAGAATGAGTTATAATCCTTATTTGGACAACAGGCAGGTTCTGTTAGTGGGTTAGGGTTAGGGTTAGGGTTAGGGTTAGTGTGTGATGTACTGCGCCGGAGAGATGCATCCACAATCCCAACACATGGATTACGGACGCATCGCTACGGCAAACAAAACAATGGGAAAACATCGGGAAATGCCGCGTGTGTGTGAGGCTCTACGCTAAGGCTCGACGTGTGAGGCTCTACGCTAAGGCTCGACGTGTGAGGCTCTACGCTAA
This sequence comes from Bathygadus melanobranchus, assembly GCA_900302375.1. NCBI lineage: Eukaryota > Metazoa > Chordata > Actinopteri > Gadiformes > Macrouridae > Bathygadus > Bathygadus melanobranchus. The sequence continues at coordinate 923 of OMKP01090516.1, read as the reverse complement.
GCTCATTTAGCTCACGCAAGCGACTAAAAATAGAGCTGTGGTGTGGTGTGTGTGTGTGTGTGTGTGGGGGGGGATTTATATATTTATTTACATATAAATTGAGTTGCTGTATAGTTGCAGAATTGTTGTATTATTTATTTATTATCATATTATCATTTGTTATTATTTTATGCTATTTTATCTATGCTGTGCCTAATCAAAATGAGTAGATATTACAGATGTCCATGATATTACAGATATAACAACTACAAAAATACACGCACAAATTAACTCAAATTGTCTCTTACTTTTTAGATTTCAGAGCACAGTGGTCCTTTGGGGTCAGCCTAGGGCCCTTCATGTGTGTGTTAACAGTGTCAACATTAACGTTCCTGTTCTGCCAAGCAGCACTTTTAGGACAACAAGATTCATGTGTTCAAGTTCAAAAATGTGTGATGACAACAGTGTGTGTTCAAGAGATGTGAAGTATCAAAGAGAAACCAGGAGCTGCAGAACTAGAGCCTGTAAGGTCAATGAAGGATCCACCCCAACAACGGACCGTTTCAGCTGCTGCAGTCAGGCAAGCGCCTCCTCAGTCACGCTGCAGAAACAGAGAGACTGAGACGGAGTTTCTTTCCACAGGCCATCAGGACTGTGAACTCTGACCTCACCAGGGCCCCCACCCAGACCCATACACTGCCCCCTTATGCACACACACACACACACACACTTAGGAGCGATTACACGTAAATTATATACACTTAATTTATATACACATGTAGAACTTGTTATATATACATACATACATATATACACTGTCTTGCTATTACTGTGAATACCAAATTGTAAATACTGTTGGCCTTCTTATTGTAAATAGTGTGTACTGTACTGTTGGCCTTCTGCACATCCCTGCTGAGCATTGGCACTTTCATTTCACTGCATAC
>OMKP01090513.1:0-11874 GCA_900302375.1 Bathygadus melanobranchus | reverse complement strand
CTGAGGGCGGTGTACTTGAAGGAGGAGAGATGGGGAACGCGGAGGGTTAGCAAAGTACAGGAGCAGGAGGACCTCGCCTCACCCCTGGGCCCACAGCGCTAGCTCTATTCTGCACCTCATCACGCAATTGCACTACTTCCCCACCCCAACGGTGAATGACTTGCGTGATTCTTTTTGTCTAGTTGGGTGACGAGGCCCCGAGGCCAGACGCTGCCTGGCCTGAACTCTTGTGAATATACGGCTAATGAATGGGTCAAACATTTGGCACACGAATGCAGATTTATGAGGAAGAATGGCTTCCAGGGCCCCGAGCCGCAAATATGGCTGACAGTAGATTAATGGAGGCGATTGCAGGCTCAAGGCTAATTCAATTTACCCCTCATCCATTTGGGGCTGCTTTGATTGAGCTCTATTTGCTTCCATTCACCGTCCAGAGTGCTAAAACGGATGAGGTCTGGTGAGTTGTATTAAAACCCCTGACCAATCACATTCCATCGTGTCCCGACCACTTATGGTATGAGGAGAGCTGATTGGCTAATTAATTGCACGTATAAATTGATCTCCTAATGGGAGTCGATCGAAACGAATGTGTCGAGGAACATGAGGAACAGGTATATGACCGGTGGAGTGTCAGATGGACGCATAATGACATTAGAGAACATTCCAGAGAGAAAATAAAGAGGAAAAAGGAAAGAAATAGATTGGATAAACACACGAATAAGGGGGTATTCCAGATGGCGTGCATTGACAGAATCGTTTGTGAGGTGTTTAGGATGTTTTAATTGTGCAAAAAGCTGTTGCTTTTGACTTGTTTATACTGCAATGATGATGACACCTGAGTGATATCGAGCTTCGGCACAGTAACACAACAGCTGCAGATGTCTGAATGATTATTAATAACACTGATAAATATGAGCAAAAGTTGATCGGATATAACAACAAACAAATAAACAATGGCCCATACGCGCACACACATTTGCAGACACGGATAGTGTGTGTACGTGTGTGTGTGTGTGTGTGTGTGTGTGCTGACCTGGTGTTATCAGAGTCGATGGTGTGGAACAGCTTCTCCAGTTCTTCCTCGTTCAGCGTGCCATCCGAGAAGAACGCCTGGAACTCATCCAGAGACAGCTTGCCATCATCTAGAAGACACACACACACACACACACACACAGAGAGTCATATCAATGCTGTTCCACGACTGTGGTGGAACTACCACTAAAAATGGCGCGCTGGACGTTTGCGCTCCGCGAGGGCCAGGGAAGCTTTACATCACTGTCACTACATGAAGCGCTCACAGCAACACAGCTGCGGGGGGACGAGGAGAGTGACGGAGCAAACCGGGGGAGCATATCTCCCATGTATGAGAGGGCAGGGCACAGGGCCACCTCAGGGCGCCGGCCAAGCGGCAGCTTGACACTCGACCCAAACGTTCACGGTTTGCGTCACAGGACAGCACCCTCTCCTCTTCAACGCTTCTTCATTCCTCCGACCTCTGTTACATCCCGTCTCCCCTTCCGCCTCCCTCCTCCTCGTCTCCCCCTCAAACCCTTACCTCTACCCTTGCCGCTCGCAGAGACGCAGAACTTTAAAACGATCGGACTTCAAGGTCCGATCGTTTTAATTTTCAATACCGGCGTCCTCCACCTTGCCGCCTTGCTCAAACAGCTCTAAAATCGATCGCAACTGCTGTAGGTTTTTTTTCTCCCCTCTCCCTGTATGTCTGTAACAAGTCTCTGTATGGTACAAACCCATCTCCCTTGCTTGTATATTCTGCTCCTGTGGGCACATAGTGTTCCTCTCTCTCTCTCTCTCTCTCTCTCTCTCTCTCTCTCTCTCCATACAGCAGCAGCAGCAGCAGCAGAAGCATTAGAGAGTGGAGGCTGTGGTATTTAATTCAGCACTGACCCATTTAACTGAACATGGATGGCCTGGATGGTGTGTTGCAGGCATATAGGAATGCTGCCTGATCACGACCGGAAACACCATACTACCCGGGTATCTGGAGCCCGAGCACGCAGCCAAGCAGGTACTCTGCGGTATACTGTGCAGGTGGGTGCTAAACTGCATTCTGACCATGAGGTGTTGCATGAAGCCCACCAAAAATGCAGGCAGGGTATCGATTAACAACACGACCCTCACACACCCTCTTCATACACTCACTGTTCTGGTGCTTTGTATGTTTAGATTTTATTTACTTCAATTTATTTGAGGTATTCGCCGAACACTAGCACACTTGATAGATACCACTTCCTCCAAGTCGATGTGCAAGTCGATGTTCATTAAGATGCAGCTAGTTGGTAACACTTCACAATAAGGGTACATTAATTAACTATTAATTAACATTAGTTCATGCAGTAATACGCATTATTATATAGCATTTGCATAGGGGTTAGGTTCCGGGTTGACCTAACCCACTGCCCCTATTAAATAACACCATTACCTTAGCTAACATGAACGCCATTAGACAATTATTACCAGACCATTAGTTAACTGTCAATTAACTGTTAGCTAATGTCATTACTGTATTAACTAATATTAGTTAATGGTTAATTATGTAATGTACCCTTATTGTGGTATATGTTACCAGCAAGGGTATAAGGGTATAATTGCTGTCAGGCTAGCGCTGCTGGAGAAGCGATCCTTCGCCACGTCTCGCTCCCTCACCTGTCAGCTGCTCGTTAGACCTCTGGCTTCACCTGCGGACAATTACACACAAGAGCTGCTCCAGCGTCAGAACCTAGATGCTGGCCTAGTCCACACACCCGCCAGCTCGGACCGGAGCAGGGCAGAGAGCCCCGACTGCCTTCTCAACAGAGCGTAGGAGACAAATGCCAGGCTAAGAATAGCTAGACCGCCAAAGCAGAGTAACAAGGCCACAGGGTTAGGACTCTGGAGTGCACATGTCACTGTACACGTCTGGGCCACGGTGCAGAGAAGAAAAGAGACATAAGACAGATGTAGGCAAGCGTGTTATAGATAATATAGGCATGTCCACATAGACATAGATAACATAGATAGAGATAGCTTAGGCAGGCATTGATTACATGATGACAATGGCACCATTTCCGTAAGCATTATGTGCATGTGTAAGAGAGAGATGCACCGACACAAACGCACACACATACTTCACACGCAAAGACCAATTAACCTGCTGATTCTCCTCTCTCTGTCTCTTTCTCTCTCTCTCTCTCTCGCGCGCTCTCTTTCCCGCTCTTCTCTCTATTGTTTATCATTAGTTGTGTGGGACGACGGAGAGGGATGCTGGGTTGTCATGGCAACAGGACCAACTGACCCTCCTTTCGGTCTCAGGATGTCACACTCTTTCACACTGCCCTTCCGCCTTCCTAACCACAAACAAACACACACACACACACACACGCTCTATTTGTGTCTATTATATCACTGTTTGTTTTCTCATCCATTCAACCCCTCTCTGTCTCTCTCTGTCTCTCTCTTCTTTCTCTGTCTCTCTCTCTCTCTCTCTCTCTTCTCTCTCTCTCTCTCTCTCTGTCTCACTCTCTGTCTGGTTTACAGAGATAGTGAGGTTTACACACCTATTAATTCTCACACTCACCCTTACCCCCTATTCTCTCATCACTGCCTTATATCTGGGATCTCACACGTTTTTGTCTGTGTTTGTGTGTGGCATAGGTGTGCACATGATGCATTTGTGTGTGTGTGTGTGTGTGTGTGTGTGTTCAGGAGGTCAGGGCATGGCAGTCGGTGGTTACAAGAGTGCGCGCGTTTCACGGTGAAGAGCGGTGTGATTAGGTACCGGGCTGCCGTGACGAGGAGGCGTTTCACAATGACAGCGTTTCAGCCGTTGATAATTGACGAGCCGCTGATTGCCTGTAGGGTGTTTATTTATATACGAGGACATGCATTAGTGACGTGTGATCATGTGTAATGGCGGACGTCAGGATACTAAAGAGGCCATGGGTGCGTGTCCCCTTACTGGCCTGGTGCAATCAAGTCATTACTACAACACACACACACACACACACACACACACCTTGTGACATTTAATGCTTTTATAGGAATTTCAATCAAATGGATTGCATTTGTTTTCAATCAAGCCTTGGTATTTGGTGCTTTAGCTACATGCGTTATGCGTCATGCATTGTAGGGCAGGGCAATATAGGAATATTATATATCGATATTGTGATACGAGACTAGATATCGTTCCAGATTTTGGATATCTTAATCAAGGTATTAATTGACCTATATCGGGATAGAAGATTTTGGCCTGTTTTGCTTGCCGTTTTACTGTCTCTGTAGCGTCTGTCGTGCTGCTCGGGGTGCACGGGGTGTACGGGTGCCACGTAGTTCGCTCGTTCTCTCTCTGTTTAAGTCCATCAAGAGGTGGAGCAGGTGCAAGGCTCGGGGCAATAGAGACGATGGATCTCTTCCTTTGGTTGAAACGCACACATTTGTAGAGCGTGCGACTCGCAGGCTTTGCGATTATAAGGCGAACACTCGAATCCACCTGCACGCGCCTCCATTTTGTTTTCTTATCACTACTGTGGCGACAAAGAGCGCGGCCCTGTCATTTACTAATGCTACGTTGGGTGATTTCCGAGGACCGCCGGTTTTAGCCGCTCAAAGCCGACATGAAGCCAACCTTCCATTCAGTGGGTATCGGTTGCCATGGCGAGGTGAACAAGGTTTCGCACCTGGCTGTTAAGGGTGGTCTCATTAAAAGCGCCTCGACAGACGGAACAGGAGCGCTCCCCGGAAGAGGAGAGGTAGTAGCGGCCGCTCGGACGCAGAGGAGGTCTGCTGAAGTGATATGAACACACATATCACAGCTACATGTTATTACATGTTATTACAGTTCGGCGTGCGCCGCTCGGCGCTCGAACGAGGCCTCCTCCCTCCCCAAGCCGAACCATCTGCCCTCACGTTGACATCCACACAGCGTCCACAAGCTCGCGCACAGACTGAAGCGTCATTGTTCTTCGCCTCTCTTTCTTCTCCCTTCCCAAGTTCTTCCACCCACCACTTCACCCATGCGCCCGAACTAATGAAACTCCACACTTTATTTCCACTGAGTATTCTATCGTTACAATTCATTATAATATCTATCATGCTTCTCTCTCTCTCTCTCTCTCTGTCTCTCTCTTTGTCTCTTTCTCCACACAGTATACGGACCAGGGGAAGAAAGGAAGGAGGGAGTAGAGAGAAGAGAAAGAGAGAAATACTGCTGGGGGTCTGTATGTCTTCATCTTTGAGTGGCTCATCGGTGTGTGAGAGAAGCTGAGGGGGTTGCACGGCGGTGTACACACACACACGCGTGCGCGCGCACACACACACAGACAGACACGCATACGCACACACACATGCGCGCGCACACACACACACAGACACGCATACACGCACACACACGCACGTGCACACACACACAGGAATTGCACAGTGTGTGTGCTGAAGCTACGTTGGCATCCTAAAAGCTTCAAACCGCTGGACGGACAGTTTTCATGATAATATAACAACAGACTGTCAGCGGATCTCCCTCAAGAGGGTTCTGTTGATATGGGAGAGGGGAATCGGTGTCATGGCCCTGGGTACAGCCCTGCTAACAGGTTTCGCTCCTCACAACTGCCTGTGGACACGTGCTCATATCATCGTCGTCGTCGTCGTCGTCGTCGCTCGTCGTCATCATCATCATCATCATCATCATCATCATCATCATCATCATCATCGTCGTCGTCAGTAGTTGAAGATACAATGACAGGCAGGGCAGTGACAAGCACAAGTACACAATGAAAGCAGTATGTGTAATGGTTTTGTGTAATGGATTGCATTTGCAATGGATTGCCTTTGTGTGTGTGTGTTTGTGTGTGCAAAACACACACACAAACACACACATTGTAGAGAGTGGAAGAATATAATGGAATGTTTTCTGAAGTTTAGACTCAATTGCAGACATACAGGAGGCAGATGGAGTCTAAGTACGTCTCTCATCCAGAGTCGGTGAAGAGGTCCCCGAATATGTGTTACATGTTGTTGATTGGGAATCATCAGGAGACGTTGGGTACTTGGATGCTAGTAAGTATGATGACTGAATGACTCTCAACCAGCTGGTACGCACACACAAACTGTATGTATAAGCTAGGTTACAAACTATCAAATATCCCAAGACATAACAATCCCAAGAATGTGTCTCACAGTTCTGAAAGATCCTTCAAAATGGCATACTAGTTTGCCATATTCCATGTTCAGTGGGGGAGCAAGGGTATGGTGCAACACCTAAATCTCTCTCACCAGTCTACTGGTCAGAATAGAGCGGTGGCTAGTCACCCCTCTGACACCCAGATGGGGTGGAAATCACTGGGGTAGAGACAGGAGTTGGGTTCTCCATCATTGTCTGAGGCGTGAAACAGACGAGTGAGTGCTTTGGCCATGGTTATTTGGCTAGCTGTGAGGTTAGGCCTCTTGGCCTCCCAGACATGGGTTTTCTTGGCCTTCACACCACAAATTGATGTCTTGCCCTCACACGCCCAGTGGTGACGCTATTCCTCCAGAGCTTCTTGGTACTGCCAGGAGCTCTCAAATCGCTGACATCATAATTGCTCTCTCTGCTGGTGTTAACGCACTACCCAGGGATGGCAGGTCTGGGAGCGCACAGCCTTCTGAGGAGACTTCTACCTCAAGAGGAGGAGGAGGGGAGGGATCCTGGTACACTTTAAACTGGAAGTTGTACTTTTATGTTCCTTGAATCCCTGCTCAGCTCCATTCTCGCCTGTAGCTTGCTTGGTTCCATCTTTCCACTCAGCCCCACTCCTATATGCGGACTCAATTGCGTGCATTGCACTGATCAATCATAGCCCCCTGGAGGTGCTCAAATGCTGATGCTAGCAGAGAAAGAGGTAACCGTTTGTTTTACTGCAATATAGTTTAGAGCAGCCTCTGGCCCCACATGTGTCATTAAGTCATTACCTGAAAATAAAAAATGTATTTACCAATATTGCAGTAATCAACAATGCTTTCATGTACTGTTAAAAACACAGAGCGAACAAAAAGCTGCACCAACTGGGGTTAAACTCAGTTCAACACAGTTGAGAGTCACTGATTTAGAGGTCAGTAGTGGATGCAGGGATGGAAGCTTCTTCTTAAATGTATTTCCCCATTGCTGTGATCTTGGGCTGAAAGAGAGAAAGGAGACAACCCCGGGGTGGGCTTGTGCCAGGTAAAAGGTCATCAGTCCTAGGATTGATGAGGTGGAAGGCTGGTGGATTATCTTTTGGTAAAAGGCCATATGTCAGTCAATACAATAAGCAGGTACTCCTGACAGATCAATAAAGACAAAAACATCCAGAGATGCTGAATGGACACTGGTGTTGAGCAGGCAGACTGACACAAGCAACCTTGGTCAAAGTGATGATTGTGCTGTGAGAGACAAGGGAATCTCATGAGAGATGTGAGAGACAAGGGAATGACATTACCTCATGGTTACAACCCTGCCATTCTAGATACAGGGTAATCGTAGAGTGGCAGATTCTTCCTACCAGTGGCCCCGCCTCCTAACGAGTGGACAGTTGATGTCCATCCAGTGTTGTCACCTCCCTTCAATCTGATCCCACGCTCATGGCCATGAGGGATGGTCATTAGGTGACCAGCAGCAATGCCATCCCATGAAGCCAGAATGCTTCCCCATCAAAAAACTCAAAGTGTCAAGGTGTCCCTAAGCAGGACACCTAACCAACAGTTGTTGCCTTGCATGGTTGACACCGCCGGTCGGTGTATGAATGGGTGAATGCGAGGCAATGTAAAGCGCTTTGGATAAAAGCGCTATATAAATGCAATCCATTTACCATTTTCCATGCCTGGTATGGGCAGCAAGGTGGTTAGCCAGCAGGCTAATCTGTTGCATGACAAAATATCCCTGTCACAGCGGCCATTGTGGTCCCCCCCCTGGGTGTTGAGAGGTGAGTGCTGGTGTTGTCCAGCCCAGAGGTGAACTGCTGAGACTGCAGTGGCCGTGGTTGAAGCCCTGGTGGCAAGGTGAGTGTCGCCATTGTGTTTCCTAGGGAAACTAGTTAACCTCGGAGCTCTCCTCCGGCCACACTTTGGCACTGAAGAGCTATGCTCCACCTGAGCTATTTATTTCCACTGAGCATAGAAACACAGAAAAACAAAAGAGGGCGATTGGTGATTGGCGACGATCAAGTGACCAGGTACATGCCGCAGTCTGTGATCAAATGAAAGGGATATGGTGCCTTTACTTCAGTGTTACTGCTGTTTACCTGATTGCCTGAAAGAGAAACAAGTGGTATTTCAAAGTGTCTAAGTGTAGCTAAATGAAAGGATGCCTCATTGTTTAAATAACTTCACCGGATAATTAGCTGAGCAAGAACAAGAAAATGAGGTGCCAATTAACCAATTACGTTCTTTTAAAAAAAACACACTAAAAGGATGAACTAAATGTCTTCCAAAAACAAATGTTTTACTATATTGCTATAGGATAATCATTTATTTTACTTGAATACAATCTTGGTATGTTTACGGCCATCAGCCATGGTGCTAAACAGAAGGTTTATAAGGTATTAGTTATTAAAAAATAATTCTACTATGGACCCATGAATAACAACATATCTAATATCAACATCAGGGTACGCTGAAACCACAGCTTTGTTTGTTTGTGTACGTGTCGTTTGACATTAATAGTTTGCTCAAGTGTATCAAGCCCTTACGTGAGTCCTCTGAGAAATGGAGGTGGTAAAGGAGAGAAAATAAAACGGTACACACAGCATTGTTACCCAGCAATAACTGTGATGGATGATTTAGACCCGACGATCAGGTAAATCCAATACTTAGCTGCACAAAATCTACACTCTTCTATTATGTATGTGCCAACCCTCCTGGTTTTCCCGGGAGAGACCCGTTTTTCACTGTCCTCTCCCGGGTAGTCACCCGGAGAAAATATTCTCCCGCAGTTCTCCCGAATTAGGAGAACATCCGTGTTTTGTATAAATATGTTTTAATCTGGCGCTCGTGTCTACGTGGCTAGTTAATGGGGATTGTCTGTAATAGTTTGATATGAAGTTACTTTCCGATCATAACGCAACACGATGAGACAGGGATCGTTGTCTGTTGGCTAATAGTTTCATAAAGTTACTAATCCAATCATAACGCAACACGATGACACGCCTAGAGAATAGAGCAAGTTAAGAAGTTAAAAGAGTGAGAGTCCAGAGGACGTTTTTCTTACAGTGATGTACTGAGCTCTCCAGAATACTTGGCACCCTTTCTAAAAAATTAAGAAAAGATTGTATTAAATCAACAGTTAAGCACTTAGAACTAGTTAAAAAACAACATAAGCCTAATGTATTACTTGGACGTATTTTGAATGTATGGATGTTTTTGTCTGCCTCTTATTTTGTCATTCACACCCTTAAAACTTCACCAGAATGCAGGAAATGAAGCTGATGAATTGCTATTAACTTAGCGCACAGCACGGCACACAAAAGAAGATGATTTTACAGATTATTCCTTTCATCTTTGTCAAATCACAGTTGGATCACAAAAGGAAACGCAACAATCTCTCGCTTAACGGGGACACATAAAGGCTAGAGAGCGTGACATCGGCAATTGTACTGCTACAACAAATTCTTAAGATGATTTCATTCTCTTTTTCTAAGTTTTCTTCATTTTGCACACAACCCACAGAGGCTTGCATGGAGAGACTGGTGTATTAATTACACATTCTAAATGTCATGAGTTAGGAGCCCCTGGAGATCCTAACACACACACACACACACGCACGCACACACACACACACGCACGCACACGCACGCACGCACACACACATGCACACACACACACACACAAGTACATGCATGCACACACACGCACACACACAATTACATCTAAAAGCACAGAGCACCCCTTGAGTGACAGCTTCCACATTAGCGTTCATTAGAGTAGAATAGCTTTAGCGTCGGAGGAGCCGGCGCCGCCCGGGCCATCCTCTCACAGCGTGGCGCACTCAGAGGCACGGGAACAAACACGAATACCCGGGGTCTGTCGAGCCCTCGCCGGCACCGAGTTCACCATGGCAACCGCTTCCGCGATCTGACACCGCGCTTGTTGCTAGCGGAGCACAGCGTAGCAGGTACACATGGGCCGTTGTCGTGTGCGTTTCCGTGCTCCTGCAGCGCTTCTGAGCGGAAGTGGGTGTACCTGTCATGAGATCCCGCAGCTCAGGGCGGAGATGTTTTGTACCAATATCAATATATATAGAATATCAATGTGGATTTGTATTGCGTAATGTCACGAGGCCAAGCACACGGGCATCACTCTGCAAGGTTCAATGACTTTAAAGGGTAATTTAGCCGTTTTTTTAAACCTTATCTCTATCTATCTGCATTAGGGATACAGTGTGAAATGTATGTGCTCTGTGTGTCTGCAGATGCAGAGGTACTGATGGAGTTGGGGTAAGATGGTGGGTAAGATGCCGCTGGATGACAGAAGTAACAAGGAGATGAGGGTGCAGGCAACATGGAGGACAGATAAAACATTGATCATTTGCATGCGCAACCCACGTTGAAAATCAACGGAAAAGTTCTCCTTTAAGTGAGACCTTGTTAACAGCCAAGGGAAACCGGAGCCTGACAACAACCTCCTTCACTCAAAGCAATAACGGGCTCGACAAATATAACACAAGATAAACAGAGGTGATTTTTTAATAACAACAATTACACACACACACGCACACCTACGCACCCAGCGGGTGTGTCTGTGGCGAGTGTAGTCTCTCTACAAGACAATACACCTCTGATCTCATTACTGTTTGTTTGCTTAGATTACCAAGAAGGTCAACGACTGTATCTGTGCGAGTGTGTGTGTGTGTGTGTGAACTGAAAGGTCACATCAGTGAATTGATGACTTGTGCCCTCTCTCCTGATTAAAGGCTTGTGCTCTTAGCTTGATGACTCACATCAACCTGTGATTTGCCCCGCCTCCTTATCTGCCATCGACCTTTTCCATTTCTTCTGACGCAAACAAGCAGTTGGACACAAATTGCTCTTGGAGGGGGCCAACACACTCACGCTCTCTCACTCTCTCTCCTTCTCTCTCTCTCTCTCCCTCTCTCTCTCTCTCTCTCACTCTCTCTCTCCTTCTCTCTCTCAATTTAAGTAATTTCACAATTTAACCAGAATGTTAGAACGCTGACTTTATTAAAGCCAGGCAATTGGACATTTATGCTGGAACTTAACTCTGTAATCAACCAAGAGCACACTTGAAGCTACGTTCAACGTGAGCATGTGGTTATGCGACTGTCCGTGCACTCGGACAACTGCAGCGACAGCCTGAGCCTGGTCCACCCCCACCCCACCCCATCCACCGGCCTCTCCTGAGAACAGCTGGAGCTGCCACACAAATGAGGGAAGAGAGAGGGGATGGAAGGCATGGTGGATTGGGACCGGGATCTATGGGGCCTGTGGGGGAGGAAAGAGGCATACACCACATGAACCAAAATGACATTTGGTGGTCAGGGAGAGGAGGCTGGAAGAAAAATGACAGAGAAACTGTGAGAAAGGGAGGGATGGAGGGAAGGAGAGTGAGTGTGAGAGTGAGAGAGAGAGTATGCGAGAGAGACAGAGACAGAGTGTGAAAGAGAGAGAGAGAGAGAGAGAGAGAGAGTATGCGAGACAGAGACAGAGTGTGAGAGAGACAGACAGAGACAGAGACTTGGCTGTTAATGGTCTGTCTGGGGGGGTTGGTTGGAGGTTCGGTTACAGCCTCGATGCAGTGCTGCCAGAGGCTCCTGCTGTGATGCAGCACACGGCACTGCTGAAATTGCAGCAATGCAGGATGGGATGCAGCACGGGATATGGATATCCGCCTGCGACGTCACAGGTGAGAAGC
>OMKP01090512.1:0-28337 GCA_900302375.1 Bathygadus melanobranchus | reverse complement strand
CGCTACAGCTAACCTGGCATGGGCGTCTGTAGCCATCCATCAAGTACAGGTGAGTGTGTTCGTGTTGTTATTGCTTACAGGTACTTAGTAACTGCGCGAGTGAGTTCACGCTAATCAAGCCAGCCAGTACACACATGGCTCCCTGAGGATAGCATTATTGCCCGCCAGCTAGTGCTGTTTTGGCATTTAACAAATAGCAGCTTTGAGAGGCGGTGTCCCAATCCTGCATTGCCACAATGGGCCTGTGTACAGTATCAGGGGGCTACGGCATTTAGCTGCAAAAACATGGCATCAATGTTTTACATTGTATTGACCATCTTGACTAACAAGTTGATTGTTTAGTTATAGCCATTAGCCAACATGGCTGTAACAGCCATTAGCCAACAGTTAACAGGAGTTAGCTAGTCAGGCTTATCTGCTTTGCATGTGGGATCTAGTGAATGAGATATTACTAGATTTTAATGTGCACTCTCATAACCCACTTTTGCATGTTCCCTAGGTGTGCAGAGGACTCGCCAAACAGACTGAGCTCAATGATTTCCTACTAGATGTGTCAAAGTAAGAGCCTCTGTCAATGTTTGACGGGAATAAATACTAGAATATGAGAGTGAATGGCTGTATCTTTAGGAGTTGCTCCCCATTGTTAACTGGGTTAACTGGGATTCTACAAAACCAGAAAGCCCGATACCTTAAATGCTTTTAAAATAACAGTGGAGTGTCTGGTCCATATCAGCCTGTACTTCAAATCCCCATCAAAGTGATGGGATTGTTTCACAGTGTGAAAGTATGAACATCTGGTATACAACATTGAATGCTGAGTTTATTAGATAAGATTTATTCTTTTCATTGTCTTCCTACTACAACGTGGACTTAACCAGAACTTTATGTTTGTTAGATATAGCGATGTTTCATCTGGTCTCTTTCTGCACAGAACCTACTTTGACAACATTGTCGCAATAGATTCTCTACTTGAACATATTATGGTAAGTTATCGTTTTTCTTTATTACTTATTTTGGTTTCAACAGTTGCATGTCATGGGAGTGTGTGTTCTAGCACATGCTGGGCTAAACAGCTAGCACTGTGCTGCACACGTGCTAATCCTGTACTTCTGGCTAGCGAGGCGTTCAATGTTGACAATATATTCAATGTCGCTCAGCATTTTTTACATATTTACACATTGGGGGGAAAATATGAAGCATAACATATAACACATAAACATATAAACTATAACAGGATAAAATGTTAAGGTTGGGTCTTTATATAACAAAAGAAAACACTTGCGCCAAGCCAGTCTAATCGGCTGGCAAGTGTGTCGTGTTTATTTTTTGAGCTTCTCTAAATAGACACCTTTGTGTAGCCGTCCTTGTCTTTGTGGTTTCACCTGAGGCCTTCCCGGTCAAGCCGACCTACTGATGTGGCCTGGCCCTGCACTTACATGTTCTAATGCTCTCCTCTTGAACCGCTCAGAAGAAACAACATGGAGTCTTTCTGTTGCCTGAAAATAAAATTGATGTTTTTACCATGTTAGCTAGACAACCTATCACAACCTGTCTTCCCAACCACAAATAATATTAATAACACAGTAGGGGTGGGCTGAGTAAGTACGCTCTAAATACTCCCGCTATCGTAGATCAGATCTGAGTGTATCAAAACACAACCCTCCCATTTTATGTCAGGCCCAAATGGCCCACTTACACTACATGGAAATGCGAAATGAATTACAGTGGAGAGAATGCTATGTTATGCTAGTAATGCTATGCTAACGTGCTAATCGTGGTCCATTCTCTGCCGCTGTGTTGCAGATATATGCAAAAAACTTGGTGAATGCGGACAGATGTGCACTCTTCCAGGTAGACCACAATAACAAAGAACTCTACTCTGACCTGTTCGATATCGGGGAGGAGTACGAGGGAAAGCCCGTCTTTAGAAAAACCAAAGAAATCAGGTGTGTGAGATGTCTCTCCGGTCAGTCCTGTTGGGGTCTCCCCCTGAAGCCCAAAGCCCACAGTCGTGTCCGGATAGACCTGGAATAATCTTAACTATAAGTAGAGGAGTCTCTGTATGACTATCCTTTGATTTTCCCGACAACCGCTTATCCGATCGACTTCAGACTTGAACACGGAAGTTTTTTTTTAAATGAGCAGTTCTTGAGTAAGCTGCAAGCAATCGGCCCGTTCTGAACAGGCACGGATCGGGCACTGCACCGGCGGACCCAAGGAAGTGCAGTGTCGAGTGTGGAGTTATTTGGGTGAGCGGTCCTCAAGAAAGCTGCAAGCAGCGATACCCGAGGCCACGCAATCGGCCCATTTCGAAAGGGCACACGAACGTCCAAAAGGGACGAGTCCTATCTGAAAGTGAACACGGCATTCACACCATGTAAAAGACACGATATTCTGTGTTCCGAGTTCCGAGTCCCAAATATGAAGAGAAATTCACGCTGTGTGCTTTGGGCTTAAGAGTGTTGAGGTTCCACGTTACAGCACAGTATTCTAGCATCACTGAGCTGGGCTCATCCATATCAGCTCGGCAGATCTGTAAGCATGTGTGTGTCATCGTTAAAGAGGCGTTAAATCTCAAGCCCAACATTAACTCCCGACTCTCCTCTCTCTCCCCTCCCTCCCCCTGTTTCTCTCCTAATAGGTTTTCTATAGAGAAGGGAATAGCTGGCCAGGTGGCTCGGACGGGGGAGGTTTTAAATATTCCAGACGCCTATGCAGACCCACGGTTCAACCGGTAAGCCTCGCCAGGCTCCCGGCTCGCCCCACTTTACTCGTCTGCCCCGTTATATATATATATGATTACGTGCCATCGCTTGAAAGTGTATTAGCGCCATGCCAAACAGCGAGCCTGCATGTGTCCGTCTGGACAACGCGGACGTACATCGTCGCCCTTTTAGAGTCCCTCTTGTCTCTCCCTCTCCAGATTCAAATCAGCGTCGGCTTAATCCTATTCATTCACAGCGCCGTATGCATTTCACCGTAATCCGACGTGAGATGATTATCCGGAAGCCGTCGTGAGTTAAGCCTCGGCGGCCGCCAGGCACGTGTTTTCCCGCAACACGGACAGGAGTCGAGAGGGGGGGCTCACGGCGCCGACGCTGCCCACGGGTCCCCGAACAAACCGAAAGAACGAACGAAAACACCGTAAAAACACGACTAGGATTTATCAAGCGACAATAGACAATGCCAGACACGCGGTTACATCTGTACATTCTGGAAATGTGCATTTGTACATTCAAAGGAAAGAAGCAGCTTATATAGTCTTCATTTGCATTGGTAACACAGATTGTCAATCTTGAGACATTATCCTATACGCTAACTAGCATTAGTCATTGTTAAAACCTGTTTGTTGGCGTTTTGTAGCATCGAACAGTTGGTTCGTGAGCGTGCTCAACTCAGTTCAGCATTTGTTTGATCTAAACCACCTCGTCCTACAGGACTTGCCGTAAAACGCTCTCACAGAGACACCTACGCTCATGCCCGCCATAATCCGTCGCGGGCCAACTCTTAACTGTGTCCTGTGTCCGCAGGGAGGTGGACCTGAAGACGGGCTACACCACGCGCAACATCCTGTGCATGCCCATCGTGAGCAGGGGCACGGTCATCGGCGTGGTGCAGATGGTCAACAAGCTGAGTGGAAGTGCCTTCACCAAAACGGACGAGAACAACTTCAAGATGTTCGCCGTGTTCTGCGCGCTGGCCCTACACTGTGCTAACGTAAGCAGCGACCTCGCTTTTCTGTTCGTGTGCAGGGGCCACTCTGAGCCCCTCGCGGAAACTGTCATCTGTATAAGTTGGTGTTTGAGTGACAAATGTACACATTGACAAGGCGACTCATGAAATAGTTTTCGATCAAACCGAACAAGCAGAAATTTGTAACGTTTTTATTCCCGAGCGTGCAAATTCGGCGCGGAACTGCTAGCATAGTGCTAGCGTTATGCTAGTGTAGCGCTAGCGTTATGCTAGTGTAGCGCTAGCACAGTGCGAGCAATCGCGTTGCGTATCCACGACCATCGCTCAACAGTAGTTCAAAGCGCTGCGCGGGGCTAGGATTAAAGAGCACACCGCGCTAGCGTCCGTCCAGCTACAAGATGAATGTTTGGCTATAATTTAGGTCTGGTGTCCTCAGACCCCGTGCCTGATGTATTTGTTATGGTAGAAGGTGTAAGATTTGGCATCTGCCCCCTAAACGCCTTATCCCAGTCTGTCTGGTGGATGGGGGGAAGGGGACTCAGACGGAAACCAGACGGCAAGCTGTGGTTTTGAGTACACACGACTGAAATATGTCACTGAGCGCTTGCGGATGTTTATGAACTTGGCCGGGGCCCGCCACTGTTCTGTAAATTACAAGACCGGTGGGCTGACCCGATAGGTTGGTTAATAAATCAGGAATACAATATGAACGGCTTTATTTCTCAGAGACACTTCAGAGACACGTTTAGTCGTATGAAATCATGCGTGCTTTCCTGTCTGGGATTAATAAAATGAAAATGTTATTCCGTCTTTTGTCTTCGACGCCCATTTCAAGTGTTTTCTGTCTCTGTGTCTCTCTGTCCAGATGTACCACCGGATTCGACACTCCGAGTGCATCTACAGAGTCACCATGGAGAAGCTGTCCTACCACAGCATCTGCACCTCGGAGGAGTGGAAGACCCTGACCCAGCTCAACCTCCCCACGCCGATATACAAGGAGATAGAACTGTGAGCGTGAGAGTCTTACCTAGGCAGACCTTGTCTCTGCAAGGTTTTTGGAGGGTCTGGGGACCGGTGCTCACTCTCGTTGTGGGTGGGGTGATACCTGTGGAGTGGGGGGTGATACCACCGTGGGTGGAAACTGTGGTGTGCTTCGAATCGAAATCGAAACTCTGTGATCTGCTTGGTTTTGTCGAAGTTGATTTTAATTTAAATTGCCGGTTGTAATTCTTGGCAGGAAGCTAGCATGGATCCAGTATACTTCACTACAGATAGGATGAGGGGTTTATAACCCCAATTCATCAGCAAAGGAGAAAACACAGACGAGAGTGAAGTAAAGTTATCCACAGAGTACGCTGTTCTACACTATACACCATAGCACTGTACACGATGCAATTCTTCACTCGACCTACATGTTCTGGAACTTTCTGAAGATCTCGGTCAGATCTTCTCGTGTGGTACACACAGTTTTTCGGAAACTGTTAAAACATTTCCACCTCTGTGACGCGAAGACGACGTTGTCTGTCGAGCATACGATGACAGGGACCAGGTCTACACGAGGATGGGTGCAGAGAGGTGTGTGCGCGCGTGTGTGTGTGCGTGTGCGTGTGCATGCATGTGCGTGCATGGGGGACACTGTACAGAACAGGAAGGGCCAGTGTATCTGGAAGATTGCCTGTCATATCCATCCACCCCCTCCCCTTTATCTATCGCTCTCCTCTAACCCATCCCCTTCATCCTCCGCCCTGGCCAGGTTTAATTTTAGACTCTCTTGTGATCTTCCTCTCCACCCCTCCACCATTACCCCAACCGCCGCCCCACCCACCTTCTCCAGGTTCCACTTTGACATCAGTCCCTTTGAGGAGATCTGGCCGGCCGTCTTCGTGTACATGGTGCACAGCTCCTGTGGGAAGACCAGGTGAGGGCGTCAAAGGTCACTCCTTATCCCACAGCCCCGACTGTGGTGTGTGTTTTGGGCCAGAGTCACACCGTCCTTCCCCTCTTGTCTTTGAACGGCAGCTTCGAGCTGGAGAAACTCTGCCGGTTCACCATGTCCGTGCGGAAGAACTACCGTCGGGTTCCGTACCACAACTGGAAGCATGCGGTCACAGTGGCTCACTGCATGTACGCCATCCTGCAGAAAACTACCGGCGTCTTCACCGACCTGGAGGTCCGTTCCCCGTCCCCCATCCCACACCCCTTGACAGACTTGGAAATCGGCCGAGCTGTTGTCGAATCTGTTTGCGTTTGGTCGTCTTTCCTCCCTTACAGAAGAAGGGTCTGCTGATCGCCTGCCTGTGCCACGACCTGGACCACCGGGGCTACAGCAACACGTACCTGCAGAAGTTTGACCACCCTCTGGCCGCTCTGTACTCCACCTCCACCATGGAGCAGCACCACTTCTCCCAGACCGTCTCCATACTGCAGGTAGGGCTCCCCATCGCCACCCTGCGCACCACCCTCGCTTGTCGGGAATTTAAATGTTTTCACCACTTCTGTTATTCAAGTGTGGCATATTTTTTCCCCAGTATGAAAGTAAGTAAACCAGTGTTCAGTTTGTTTTGTTGACATTATTTTCAGTTTTTCAGTTGAAGTACAAGAGGATTCATGGAATGGAAAATTTAGGGAGTGGTGGGTGGGTCGCCAGAGTTAGGGTTAACCAGAACCAGAACCAGACCTGAAATTATTTAGTATTTCACGCTATGTTGTTACAAATATATGACATATTTCAACTGTTAATGTCTGATTGTCGGACCTCGACATATGAGCCACATGTATTTTAGAATAAGATGAGATTTTGCCGGTAAAAATTGATATATATATATATCCAAACTCAACGTCAATGCCAGTGTCTTTCCCCTCCTCGTACCACCCCGAAGACCCCCGCTGTGACCTAGCTGAGCCGAACGCCTCATAAGTGGAGCTTGTGCTTTCTTATCGATCTCTTTGTTTCCCATAGCTGGAAGGGCACAATATTTTCTCCAACCTGACTTCCAGCGAATACGAGCAGGTGCTAGAGATCATCCGCAAGGCCATCATAGCCACGGACCTGGCGTTGTACTTCGGCAACCGGCAGCAGCTGGCCGAGATGCTGAACACGCAGGGCCTGGACCTCAACAATCACACCCACAGGTCAGTCTGGGCCAATGTTTGACTCTGCGCGGTCTGTTCAGCGTTTAGACCGGGCTGATGTCACTGCACAGGCCAGTTCCGGGATTAGACCGGGTCGTTGTTACTCAAAAAACAGCTCAGTTTTATTACATTTTCATTGCACTTAGCTAGCTTAAGATCTGCAGGGTTCAGACTGGGCCCATGTTACTCAACACGTGGTTTTGGGAAGTCTTTGGACTTAGTGGTGTCGTTAAAATGTCATTTATATTTGGTCCTTGAAAACCTGACGGTAAATACAACGGTGATAAAGAGCTCTACATAACCACTTGACTGCGCAGGTCAGCTCAGGACTCCCGAGGCCAGGTCTCATAGCAGAGCTCTCGAACAGAGTACGTTACGCAACTGTACCGGGCATCTGTTCCTCTCCACCCCCCCAGGGACCGCGCGATCGGTCTGATGATGACGGCGTGTGACTTGTGCTCCGTTACCAAGCTATGGCCAATCACACGACTCACGGCCAACGACATCTACGCGGAGTTCTGGGCTGAGGTACGTCCGTTGGCGAGCACACCCTGTACAGATTCTGAAGTGTCCGCAGTTTAGCGGAGCTTCCCGCCGTTCCACACAGACAAGATACATTGTCGGCCCACGTAGCACAGGTCATGTAACTGTGTGGCTGTGTCACCACCTTACGCAGGGAGATGAGATGAAGAAGATCGGGATGCAGCCCATACCCATGATGGACAGGGATAAGAAAGACGAGATCCCACAGGGCCAGGTAACGCGTGTGTGTGTGTGTGTGTCTTTGGTTCCTGTCCTTTTTTGCGGATCGACCTTTTCCAATCTGGTTGTCAGTCGGCGCTGTATGGCGAGGTCAACGTGCCGAGTATCAGCCAGGGTTTCACGCTGTCCGGCCGCAATTAATGTTGGGTCTGAAGCGGCAATCCATCTCCCGTGGCTGTGTCTGTGCAGCCCCCCCAAAAAACTGTGTTGTGTTTGTGTTGGCCCGCTAGGTGGGATTCTACAACGCCGTGGCGATTCCATGTTACACAACGCTGTCCGAGCTTTTCCCGCCCTCCAGCCCTCTCCTTAGGGCCTGCAAGTGAGTATCCGCTGTGTGTGTGTGTGTGTGTGTGTGTGTGTGTGTGTGTGTTCTCCTATTCTTATACTTGTGTAATGTACAGTATAGCACGTAGGAAAATATGCAGCGCTGAGCTTTTTGGAATCAACAGCCGAAAGAAGGTCAGTAGCTGTGTGTGTGTGTGTGTGTGTGTGTTTTGGCCAGTGACGTCTTTTCTTTTGTGGGTGTGTGTGTATATCTGTCAGCGTGCGTGTCTATCTGTTCCCTTGCATTAAAGCGTGTGCATCCACATAGGAGGCGATAACTGTGTGTGTGTGTCTGTGTGTGTGTGTGTGTGTGCGTGCGCGTGCGTGTGTGTGCGTCGGACGGATTGTTTATCGGGCTCAAATTGCACATTTGCTTCCCCTGCCTGCCGTGTAGCCGGCCGCTGTTAAATCCGCCGCGACCTTGATCTGCGGGGAATGCAAACAAAAGTTAGCAGCACAGTATGAAGGGACCAGCTCCGGCGTCACCAGCGGGCCCCGGCTCTGCTATGGGCGGGCAGCGGGCCGAGACGCTCTGGAGCCGGCCTTGTTGTGGGACCGGCCACAGACGTGTAAACTACATCGGCCCGGGTAATTGAGGGGAATTGCCAGAAAGACCAGTGCTCTTGTGGCGGGGAGTGTGATGGGCCCCGCCGAACATGGCAGCCTGCGACACGGTGGTCACTTTCCTCCTGCCTGTGCTGTCATGTTCGTGTTAGCAGGTTTTTGGCAAGTGAATGAATGTCATTTTTCTGTAGATTATGTAGGATTTAAGCATTTATATTAACTAATATAGACAATATAGTGTACTGCGTATTGTGTTGGATCAAAAGTGTTTTAAGGTGGGTTTTAGTTGCATGTGTAGTCAGAATTTACTGAAGGTCATAGAAAGGGACCCTTGTTGCATTTTGGTGGCAAGTGCACACCCTTGTGGTGGGAATGTGTTAAGGAATTGCATGCTACTTAGCTGTGGCATTTTATAGCTTTGGAAAATCATTTTTGACTTTCTGTATGATTTCAGTATGATTGGTTTCTGGGGTGAGAGGTGGATTTGAATGAAAGAAAACTGAATTGGCTCTTCTTACAGATACAGTGTATCATTAGCAATTGAATGAAAAATAGTACGTATCTTCAGCTTTTAATGTGCTTGGATTCCTGTACTTCGTCTTCCTATTTGTCCAAAATGCTGTTCTGTATTCTGAATACTCTGATTTGATTAGTTTTGTCCTGAGACCAGGGTGTTGTGTGGTGGCCCAGCTCCAAGAACTGCCTCAGCCAATCAATGTGTCTGTGTGTGATGTCACTGAATTTGGTCGTAAACTCCTACTTTATTTTAAGGATGGTTTCCAATGAACAGTCATCGAACGTAACTGACGCTCCTTGTGGTTGTTGTGTTGTCAGGGAGAACCTCAACCAGTGGGAGAAGATAGCCCGAGGAGAGGTGGAAGACGTCGCGCTGAAGTCTTCCGAACGAGAGGATGCCGACGAGACGCAGGACTCGAGCCCCGTCAAGGTGGACAACTGATTTGAATACCCACCCGAGAACCGCCCCGGAGCTCCCTCTCCGTTAAGCCGGGCCACGGACTCTGGTGTTCCCAGAGAGGACCTGGTTACCTGTTTGATTCTGCAGGAAAAGGAATGGCAAATGGGTACAAAAAAACTAAAAAAGGCTGACTTATTTTGAAATGAAACACAAGTTACCTCATCGGGTGACAACAAGGCCTGTTTCTCCACTCCCAGAGACTGACCGACAGACAGACGGCCGATCGGGAGGGGTCCTATCGCCCTATGTCCACTCAGCTTGGGAATTCATTTGGTAGATCAGACCTGCCTGTGTGTCTGTGTGTGTGTGTGTGTGTGTGTGTGTGTGTGTGTGTGTGTGTGGAGGCCGGTTGGTTTATTCGATTGTCAGATGGTAAAATGTTTTGTTTTTGTTTGTTTTTTTAACATCGGCTGGTTTCTTTTAAGGACTTTTTTGTTTTTTGCAGATGCCTTACCGTCTGAACCTTGCACAGGCTCGGATATGTGAAACCAGGACTGTTGCTGTTGTTGGTTCAGGCTTTTATTTTGTCAAACTAAAAGGTACCATCGGCCTTTATCCTGTAGAACTATTATAAGCGTACTACTTCAGAGAGGTATTTGCAGTGACAGAAGGAATGTTTAAGAAGAGATGCATGTCGCGCGGGCCGCTGTCGTTAGGACGACGGCCGCTACAATGTTTGTTTGTTTTTTTATTACTTTTTAAAAGCAAAAATATGTTGCAGTACTTGAATTTAAAAAAAGAAGAAGAAGAAGACATACAGCCTATTAGAAGCGGAGGCGGTGAACATCCCCGACCAGAGTGAGAGAACGAATGAGAAAGCTGACGGCGGCCGAGGGGAGGTTAGATAATATCAACACACAGCACGAGTCACACGAGAGTCACGATGTTCCGCCCGGGAAAGAAATAGTGGCCCTTACCAACGCCGGTGGTGGGGCCCCTGGCACTGAGGAACCTGCTGCATATATCAGCTTTTGAACATCTGATTAATGAAATCTGACCTTGGGCTGCCAGTTTGTTTTTAGAACATCTGCTGACTTCACAAGACAGAGGAGAGCAAGGCACATAACAGTCACATCAGCAATCTCTTGCCGCCTAATATTCTGTAGTGTTGGGGGAAAAACACAGAGGAAAATCAATATTTATGAGGTTTTTCTGGCCATTGACAGAGAAAACTAAAACCAAAATTTGGAAGACATGTTGATGCCCTTCAGAGTCATATGTATGTTGTTTTCTTCAAGGTTAATTTATAATCCTTTGGGTTTTTTGTTTTTTTTTGGGGGGGGGGGGACAAAAAGAAAAAAAAACAATGCACTTACGTGACTAACAAATGTTAAGTCATCTGGAGTACAACTCTGTAACTGGGGTCTTATCAAGCGTGTATACAGGCACATTACCAGACGTGCGCGAAGAGTCCCTCGTCCATTTCCCCCACGTTAATAAGGAACAATAATAATAAAGATCCTCGTGTATGCCGACGTTTGCTCCGCAAGCAGTTGTAAAAATGGAATATTAATCAAAGTCACATGAATTTCCAAGATCTTCCAAAAAGATGTTTTGTTTTGTGTTTTCATTCCAACGTTTGGTTCTCCGAAATTGAACTTTTCTCCGAAAGAAAAACACAAAAATATATTTGTAGAAGCACGGTACTGTGGCCCCCAAAGGTGTGAACGTACATTTTGAAAAATGTTTAGTCGATTGCAAGTCTGTGATGACGGCACCTGTGACAGTTTGCCTTCGGACTTCACGACGTGCTGTCTTACTTTTCAGAATATCGCTTCCAGTAACCTTCAAACAAGAGCAACAATAGCATGCACCGACACTGAGGTTAATATATGATTTTGCATATACAGTAATAGGTGTATTAAGTGTACATGCTAGGAATTAGTTTGTACAGACTACGATATATGCTCTGACGGTGCTAAGCTGAATGGCAGTCATGCACTTTCTGACTGTGTGGGTGTGCGTGCGAGTGTGTGTGTGTGTGAGATATATATATATATGTATATATATATATATATATATAATGTGAGTGAGAGCTTATGAATTTCTTTATTCCCCACCCCTACGCCCACCTTAAAACATGGAGGAATCCATGGCACTGCACTGTCCCCTTTTAGTTTTCAGCACCAACTATATCCCATTGTCTGCACTATGTTTAGCTTACGATCATTATCGTTGTTATTATTATTATTATTGATAAATATTATTATTGCCATTACTACTATTGTTATTTTCTTAATTAGAGTTAAATTAACTTATATTTTTTATACAAAGACAATTGTTGGCCTTTTTGTTTTGTACAAAGTGAACATTAAGATAAACGGTTTAGACATGCTACTGTTATCCAAATAACTGAGGAATGTCGCGACTGTACATGTTAGAGCAGTAGCCCTAATAAATTTTATTAAATAGGCCTATCTTGGGGAAAAAAACACGTGTGTTCGTCATTCTTTGTCCGAGGGAATTTATCTGTGCTTTACTCAATTAGAATTTATTGAAGCCTGACATTTTTTACACACAAGTTAGCTGCACCATGGCGCCACCTATTGGTGAGTGTTTAGATCAGAGGTTTACACATATAGGTTACTACCGCCACCTAGTGGTGAATGTTTAGACCAGCGGTTTACACGTATAGGTTACTACCGCCACCTAGTGGCCAATATTGACACCATGGGTTTAGGTTACTCGCTCTCATGAGTCATGACAACCGAGAGACACAGCGATTTATTTTTCGTTGACTGACTTTCTTTCAAATGTCAACATCAAACTCCAGTAAATGACTAGAAAATATACATATTAGGCTATTTCGCTCACACAATCTATTGTGTGTGTTGACAATTATAGGCAAGTGACCTTCAAGCAGGAAAATAACACATTTGACAAAGTAAATAAGGTCTAAATGTAATTTACATTCACAATCAGTATACCATTCATAACTAATTGACACCCGAAATATAATGCTCTTCTAAATGGGGCCCTGGACAGGTGCCCCGTCAGCACCATGTGTGTTCCAACAGGCCCACAGACTGCTCCAGGCCACAGAGATGGGTCAAAAGGCTGTCATCAACAGCTACGTCTCCAGGCACCTGGGGCATCTAGGTCCAAACAATCTCTGAAGAATGAAAAAAAAAATGTGTGGCCCGTGTCTCTGAGCGCCGTTCACTGTGACGGCTGCAGCCAGAGCTGCTGGTCAACGTACATATCTATGGTCAGACCTGGGAGAGAAGAGGCTGACGACGAGGACAGCCCGTCCCAAATAGATGGAGCCATGAAGAGGAGATTCAGCAGAGATTCGAGGTCATCCGTTCTCAGCCAGAAGGGCTGACGAAGAAGGGCCAGCTCAACAGGACCCAGCAGCCTGGAAGGCAAACCACAGGCAAACATGAGTTATTATGGGAACAAAACGCTGGGAAAGGCATGAGAAAAAATGACAAAAGGTCATTTTACATGTCTTTTATATGACATGATGTCCACTGCTCAGTCCAATTGAAATGTTTAGTGTCATGTCAATAAACATAGAAACAAAAACACAAATACACATTGTTTGATTATGTACATTGTAGTGTGTGTGTGTGTGTGTGTATGTGTGCGCGTGCGTGTGTGTGTGTGTCAGTCAGTCATACCCCGGGGCTGGAAAAGCTGTCAGTTCAGAGCTGGCCCAGCAGAGACCGTCTTGCTGTGTTCAGTGACGTCTTTGAGGACGTGTGTGATGGTGCAACAGTATTTGGAGGCATCCTGAGGGAAATCAAGGTTTTTCCATTTCCTCCCTCTCTCTCTCTCTCTCCACCACAAGCTCTATTTTAGCAGCCCCCCATCAGATATACCGGAGCTCAGAGAAAGTGTCCTCAGTGTGGGGAAGTGGAGCAGGAACTTCTACCTGCTCATGAAACATGTTGGTGGTGGTCGACAGGGTGTAGCATATTAATGACTATACAAATGAAACCACGTGACCACTGCCACTCTTGTCACCGTACGTATGAAGAGTAGCATAAGCATATTTGGTGTATGATGAGCAGAGGTTTCAATGAGCAGAAGTGGGTCAATTTTTGGGCCTATATTATGTACTGTGCTTTTGTAGATGGATGTCTTTTTGTATTGCATTTTAAATATTATATATATGTTTTTATTTCTGTTTGACACACTGCACAACCATGTCAAACAGTCAGATCTGAGCCTTGGTGACTAAGACATTCTTGATCTTCAGCAAATTAACTTTGCAAATCAGATGACAATATTCATGAAATGAATGAGAAACATGAAATATTGATATTTTTATGTTGTTTTCACCATTTAGGATACAAAGAGCAACTGGATACAGATTTTAAAAAAACACAGGAAGCACACACAACATGTTCTCACAGGCCCATTTTGATAGGCCCAAGATAACATCAATAAACCAAATATGCACCACGTTGATTTACTGTTCTGTCCAGTCCAAGAGGCTTCAGGTGTGGAACACGCGGTACGAAGTGCAGCAGCTAAAGGAGGAGATGAAGGTCAAGATGGCTCCCGTATTGACCACCGCTGCCACTGAGAAATGCATCTGGGACACTAAGGCACGGAGGGGAGGCTAGTGCAGGCAAACAACTGATTTCAAGCTACCATTTTTTTGGTACAGATTCCATATATTAACAATAGCCCAATATCTGCTTTATTATTTTTACTTTTTAACGTTTTAACATTAATTCATAATGATATACCATATGTTCTGCAGGTATCCTTACATCACACAGAGACACAATTAAAGATGATATATTTTCATTGCATGGTTTCTTTGTTTGTCTATTTTCATCTCCCGCTCACCAACAGGGCAAGGCAGTTTGTACTTTCTGTCCTACCTTGTCAACAAACTCCCTAAGGCACACGGCGATATAATCGACACGTACGCAGAAGATAACAGTTTGCTTCTTGTTTCTA
Organism: Bathygadus melanobranchus; assembly: GCA_900302375.1. Classification (NCBI taxonomy): domain Eukaryota; kingdom Metazoa; phylum Chordata; class Actinopteri; order Gadiformes; family Macrouridae; genus Bathygadus; species Bathygadus melanobranchus. The sequence goes on along the minus strand of OMKP01090512.1, from coordinate 13,969 downwards.
CAGGGGCTGGAAGAGGACAGAAACGTGGACCTGACGAGAGGAGTGGCGTTGAAACTTGAAATGTGAGTCAACACGTCTTGTTAGCCAACGTCAGCAAAAAAAGAAAGAAAAAAAGCTATTTGCTGTAACAGTTAGAAGCTGAGTCCTTCTGTATGTTTGTTCTGTGCTGATCGTCTGCAGGGAGCTGTGGGGAAATTTCTGGACCACAGATTCATATGACAGTGAGTCCCAGCCTGTCAGCGAGCGTCAGCAGGACGCTTAACCTTGCTGCGGTGTGTCAAATGCAGCAGAGAATGTGTCACCCGTTGAATTATGTGGTGACTATAATGATACTTCTGCTTGTTTTGTATTATATTGGCCAAGATTGAACAGGAGAGGTTGCATTTTTTGGCTTTTATAATGGTGACACTGTATCAAGAGCATTTTGTTCTTAAATAACACTCTGCACTCCCCCAAAATTAGGACTGACTTGCAACAGACTAAAGATTAAGGTTGTATGTAAGATAACGAATATTTGTAGGCACATTTCTCATCATATTAAAGTAAAAGTGTGTGTAACAAACCAGTAGTAGTATTTGCTTGCTGTATTTTGAGTATTACAACGGAATACTTCTCTGTAGTTGGGGCTCCTCTACCACTAGAGGGCAGCAGAACCGAGTTAATGCATTTAAACCACAGGACAAGCTTTCCACTGTATCATGAAGAGAGCCATAAAACATAACTCAATTAGATTGTGGACATTCTAGGATATTCCCTGTTAAGGGGAGAGCAGTCAGTGACCCACACACTCTTACTTATTATTATGAAGATAACATTTTAATAGAATAAGTCTCTTATTCAGTGATAAAGAAGCAGAGAGCGTATGACCTTTATCAAAAGAGCATAGTGTCTTAATGAAGGTCAAAAGTGGAGTTGTGAGCATGAATTGGCCGGATAGGATGGAGGAAATTTAGATAATGAGGGCATCAGTGGCTCATGAGTTAGAACAGGTTGTCTGGCAACCGGAAGGTTGCTGGTTCGATCCCCAGCTCCCCCTAGCTAAGTGCCGAGGTGTCCCTGAGCAAGACACCTAACCCTAACTGCTCCCGATCAGCTGGCTGTTACCTTGCATGGTTGACACCACCGTCGGTGTATGAATGGGTGAATGTGAGGCAAATGTAAAGTGCTTTGGATAAAAGTGCTATATAAATAATCCATTTACCATGTAATACATTAGTGTATATATTGCTACTTATGTAGGTCTTGCTATATTATAGATTTCTATATTTGGAGATTTCTATGTTTATAGATTGTTACCATATAGATATATCTACGATATATGCTACTTTTGATGAAATTACCTACAATTGTCATTATCACCAAGGATGATTAACGAAGCACTGAACATGTTAGGTGTGATAAGTAAATCATGGTCAAACGTCATTCGTTCTTTGCTTGAGATATCAAGTGACCTTTGCCCCCCACCAGCAACATCACATACTGTCCCGTTGTACAGCCCGGCTAATCATGGGGCAAAGTCTGCCCCCAGAAAGCCAGCCGCTAGTGTTTTTGTTCTGCTCTGCCTGAGCTACTCTTGACATTGTAAACATCACTGAGGAAGCTTCCCTTCCGACTCGCCAAAACCCACAACCATGCTGCTCCGCCACGGACCCCTACTCCTCCTCCTCCTCTGGCTGGCTTCGGCACAGAGCGCCACTCTGGCGTCACTCTTCCAGGACCAATCCACGGAGGAAGTGGACTCCAACGCAGAGCCTGCCGATATACCAGCGGGCTCTGTTGATGTCCCAGCAGAGGAAGCCCTAAATGCCCCACCAGCAGAGTTTCTCGCCAGCCAGCCAGAAGACGAGGAGCAGCAAGCAGAGCCTGCCGATATACCAGCGGGCTCTGTTGATGTCCCAGCAGAGGAAGCCCTAAATGCCCCACCAGCAGAGTTTCTCGCCAGCCAGCCAGAAGACGAGGAGCAGCAAGCCGAGTCTGACGGTACTCAGGATTCCACAGAAACCCAGGAACCTCTGACAGACACTCTCCTCGCTGGCGATGAAGTTGTGGCTGAAGAACCCGAAACCAGGACCCCGCAGGTCGAGGAGCCCAAGGAGCAGAGCTTGAAGCCGGCTACTGAGACGGCCACAAATCACTCTGACGATTCTACTCTGGCACCCCCAGAACCTCTTGGTGACAGAGCGTCTGTGCAGGAGACACTCCCGGAGCAGGAGTGGAACACAGAACTCCAGACAGGGAAGGCAGCGGAGGAGTCTGCCTGGGACCTGAGTGCGGTGAGGAGCAGCTTCCAGACCATCAACGGATACTTTGACTCCATGGTGGAGCTGGTGGGAGGACGAAATGGTCGGTGTCAATACCGCTGCCGATATGGTAAGGATTTTGAATGCACACCGTTCTTCAAACGCTGTTAGATGCCCCTTTGTGCCTTTTTTGAATACCTACCTATTGTTTTCAACATAGATACGTTCTCAGACGAAACTCACTGTGCAAGTAAGTGAAGTGAAAAGGAATTATTGCAGTCAGAAACCGACTACATTGAATTCATGAGCCGAAGCCTCTGATATGGTCCATTGACTGCACAGATAGAGCCGACTGCTATAGTGGTTATCAGGCTGTTAGGACAGAGAGTACCCAGCCGTTACATAACCTATAGCTTCACTCTAGATTCAGAGGCTACAGATTTCACATGAGGGACCTATGGATTTTAATATATGCATCTCTCTCTCTTGCTCTCTCTCTCTGTCTGTCTGTCTGTCTGTCTCTGTCTGTCTGTCAGGTTTGGTCCCTCAGCCTCGGCCTGGCTACCAGCTCCCAGAGCCAAACGGCTGCGCCTCATCTTTGGTGGGAATGCAGGTAGACGGACCTGTATGTCCACGCCACTCCACACCAATATCTGTACCATCAAAGCACCAATCTCAAGGCTGACCATGCTCTATAGATCAGGGGTTCACAACCCCTTGCTTTGAGCATTACACCTAACATATGTGCAGGTTACCTGAAAGCCTATATGTCACTTTTAAAAACAAACAATGCCTAATCACACGTGCTCTAGAGAAACTGCATCCCTGTGTATACCAATACATGCAGACACCAACGTTGTCTGTGTGCAATGTGTGTGCAGTTTGACCTGGGCATCCCTGCCATGACCAAGTGCTGCAACCAGCTGGACGTGTGCTACGACACGTGCGGCTCCAGCAAGTATCGCTGCGACTCCAAATTCCGCTGGTGTCTCCACAGCATCTGCGCGGACCTCAAGCACAGCCTGGGCTTCGTCTCCAAGGTCCAGGGTGAGCCTTCACTGTCTGTGTTGTCTGTTTGTGGTCCATTCCTTTACGACTTTACAACAGATGGTCTGAGGGGTTTTCTTTGTACAAATGATGAGGATAATTTGGATGTGATTGCACGTTTTTAGTGAGTTGCTATTTTCGCTTTTACCCAAAGCGACTCGTGGTGAATTAACTCAGATGCATGTCACCAAGGAGCTGTTAAGAGGTTATTAGAGGCTCCTGGCACAATCATTGTAAACCAATTACCGAAAAAAGTAATCTTCTAACTCATACTTCTCTCTCTTTCTACCCTTCGCTCCCTCCCTCTCTCCCTCTCTTTTCTGAACCCGGCTCAGCTTGTGAGTCGGGCGCAGACGCCCTGTACAACACGGTGTGGACCCTGGGCTGCAGGCCCTACATGGACAGCCAGAGGGCAGCGTGCGTCTGCGCCGAGGAGGAGCGCGAGGAGCTGTGACGGCGAGGCGGAACCCTCTCCTAAAGGACTTAAACGAGGCACACCAGCGATTGCGTGTCGACACACGACGTATTTATAGATATTTATTGTTGTCGTGAAAGGAATTCGTAAATTTGACTTTGAGATGACAACAATGACGACAGGGCTTATAGGAGACAGTTGGGAGAATTGACCCCTGGGAAAATGTTATGACATATGGGATATGAGCAAATATTGTTTTCAGTATCTGAACTTTTTTGTTTCCAACCGGTGTTGGTTAATTGGGCAGATCATTTGCCGTTTGTTCTGGCCAGGATTATGACTCCATTAACATAAATTACATTGATGACTTAGAGAATATGTCTGGTAGAGATTTCGCTCTGATTAATTTCCTGTTGAGAGACGATGAACTCGAGCGCATTACAACTGCTTGTCTTGTCCGCGTGTTCAGAGTCATCAGGCCGGCTCCCTCCACCCACCATCCTAAAGCAGGACGTGCACTGCCACTTAGCGCGCGTCTAATCTAACTTATTATTGAGCTTTATTGAGTCGTTTTTTCCTGTGAATAAATGCATGCGTGATTGTCATTTGTTTTGCATGATTAAGTGCGCATTACCTAAGCAACCTGGCGCTCAGCGTGATTTCCTGAACGCGACAAACCCAAGGACAAACGTATCAGTCGTGGTATTAAACACACATACACGTATCTATAAGCTGCTATTTCAATTAGAAATATTAGCCTCTAGTGCTCTTAAATCCAGGCTGAAGCGGGAAAACTGTAATCAGACTCGAGGAACACGCGCATGAGTGACCTAGAAAACCCCCCCGCGGTTACAAATGTACTGTAGCTTCCCGGGTCGCTTTTTTTAGCAGAAAATCGTTCTGTTGGGCAGAACCACTTAAAAAAGCTGTATGTTTAGTTGGTTGTGTGGTGATACTCAATGTGATTAATTGCCTTTTTGTGAGATTATACTGAAACGCAGAATATTTAGGAATATTTTGGGTGCTAGCCTGTTTTGGTATAGCTGTGGGACATTCGGGGGGGTTTTTGGTGTTGCGTCAGGGCCAGTGTTCAGGGGTCCGGCAAGATGATGATGGGTCCCCCACTCAGCACACGCTGGTCCTGGGGGTCCGCGTTCCACAGCTCCCGGCGGACACGTCCCCGACATCGCTGGGCGCAGCGCGGGTCTCCGGCCCCACACACCAGCACATGGCAGTGGAGGAAAACCTCCTGTAGAGCACACACACATAAGCACACACACAGACACACACATAGGCTCACACACATAAGCACACACACACATAAGCACACATAAGCACACACACAAACACACACACACACACATGCGCTCACACACATAAACACACACATATACACACACACATAAAAACACAGACACACACATACACACATGCGCTCACACACATACAAACACACACATGCGCTCAGACATACACACACACACATAAGCCCACACACAAACACACACATGCGCTCACACACATACACACACACAGACACACGTAAACAAAAAAGTGCCCTGAAACAGCTTCTACTGACAACATACAGATAAACTGTATATATACTGTATATATATAAATCTGGCATATAGATAGACAGGCATATAGATGAATCACAACACATTAGCCAGTTGGCTCTCAGCATGGTTCTCTTACTCGGTTGTCCTTGCCAATGAACTTGAAGACAGGGACTTGGTAGTGTTTGGAGAGCTGGTCCTTTGCGGAGTACTGCTTCACAGTCTGGTCTGATATACATCTGAAAGTGTGTAAATCACGGTGTTCAGCATGGAAGGACGGCTTAATGCAATGCGGTCTTTAATCAGCTAGCAGCTGTACCTGCTCCACTAGCCACCTAAAAGCAATTAAACAGAGATGTACCTTAATCTGAAAACATGGAGATAGATTTTATATTTATATCTAATTTACATGATGGCAAAAATAGGCTTTCCTAATGGGGATGGGGGGGATTTAATTCGGCGAAATCGACACCCAAAAAACAAAGCAGCTCTGAGGTGCGAATTCTGCACCCAAGCAACTTCTGTGTTTTCTATCCGCATTCATCAAACTGAAGGCCAGCGGCAGCCTTCAATTACTAATTATCTGAAGGAGAACCTCGACTTCCCTTCACAACACCGAGTGGCTGCCGCTAAATCGTTCTCTGGATCATTCAACGTTGTTTTGGTCTTTTTGTCGGACTCCACCAATTGAAATGACGAGGCTTAACTGGACACTGTGTCAGGTTGACAAGCCACTATAACAGCACACCATTAGCACCATAACACTCACCATATGCTCTGGTAACAGGCGGTGCATGCAGGAGTCTACACGATAGGCCATTTTGCTCGCATGAGCGACTAAATAATTGAGCTGCGCTAACATGAAAAATAACTACTTGCACAACTGCGAAATCAAAGGGTTTTTCAAATTGAGTTGAAGAATGTAATTTATTTTATAATTTATTCATTATTATTATTGTATTATTCTGGGTTTATTCGCTATGACTCGAGGGGTGTGACATTTCAGTAAAGAGCAAAAATGAATACGTACGCATGTCTTAGTGTGCCCCTCATTTTTAGGGGAAAGATAAATCAGCCTAGAGCCCCAAGTGTATGGCCAATGAAGGCCTGTGAAACCGGCTACACCCACCCGTCTTTGATGAGGTAATACTTGAGAGCCTGCTCAGCTTTGGGGCTGGGCGTGGCAAAGCAGCTCTCCACCAGGGCAGCCAGGCCATCCAGCTTCTCCCGGGGCTCCACGCCGAAGTACAGCGAGTCGTGCAGGCGTAGCTGAGGGGGCGTGCGGTACGGCTCCGAGAACTCCTCACTCTTGAAGAGCTCCAGCACGAAGGGGAAGACGCCCTCGCTGTGCCCGGCCAGCTCCAGGGCCGAGCTTCGCAGGCTGGCCTGGTAGCCGTCCGACACCTGGTACTCCCTGGGGAACTCGCAGGTGACCGGCAGCAGGAGCTTGCTGGTGCGGACGATGATGTCCCTGCTGCTGCCACCGCCGACACCGCCACCCCCAACCGGACTGGTCCTGGGGAGCCCCGTCACCAGGTTGGTCCCCAGGATCTTGTCGTTCGTTACCTGGGTGGGAAACCTCCGTTGAGTTCCAACGCTGTTCCCGGCCAATTCATGTTGGAAAGGTTTCAGTCCGACACTGTAGAGCAGTGGTTCTCAACCCGGGGTTCGCGGGTTCCAGTATACATGTTTGTAGAGCCGCTGTTAAGGTTGAGACCCCCTGCTCTAGATTCAAGCGTCGAGTAGAGCATTGCCATGGTGAGAGTTACGAGACGAGTACAAGATGCAGCCCGTAAGTGTGCAAGCAATGGTGGGAGGAGTGCATAGCAAGGTATAGTGTGCCCATATAAGGTCATAACCAGGTGAAGAAAACAAGGTGTGTCCATCAGGTGAGTCAGACTACAGGAGAAGATCTCCATATAGGGTCTCCACATAGGAGAATGGTTAGGGGCAGTGGGTTAGCCCTAACCATATTAAAAAAAGTATAAATGAATACCTAGACATGAACACCATTAGTAAACGTGAACACCATTAGTAAACGTGAACACCATTAGTAAACGATCACAAGGCCATTAGTGAACTGTTCATAAACTATTAGTTCATGCTTATTACGGCATTAACTAATGGTGATCAATGGTTCATTAATGTACCCTAGTGTAAACTCATGCGTTGTTCCTGGACCTTTTCCTCTGCGAAGAATCCTAAAAACCAAACCCAGATTCAGTGGTTACCTCCACCACCGTTCCACAGGTCTTGAGGCTGAAGTTCAGGTTGATGTGCGTGCCGTTGGAGATCCCCCGGCAGGAGGAGTTGGACAGGAAGAGGTCCAGTCCTCCCACCAGGTCCTTGGGGACCGACACTTGGATGGAGCTGGGATCGCACTGGACAGGCACTGCAGAGCACAGTGCAAAGGAAGCGTTTACATGCTCAATATAGTGACACATCTCTTGGATCTTATTCTTATTCTGTACTGCGTTGTGACACAGATCTTACATATTTTTATTATGTGAAAACAACTGTTTTATATATATATCATTATTATTATTATTATTATTATAATAATTATTATTATAATTATTATTATTATCTGTCATACATACAGACATACACACACACACTTCCATTATGTCTTTGAGGTGTAGCCCCTTAAATGTCGATCAAAGGATTATGATTTGATTATGAAAGAAAGCCAATTACTACAGCTGGCGTGTAGCAGTTGCTCCTGCCACACACCACCTAAAGTGGCTTTCTGGGGCTCCTCCAACAGAAGGACACAGGTGGGTGGTGTTGAGTAAACCAGTTTATTGCAGAGTTTGAAGAGCAGGTGGAACAAAGCCAGCATGCTAGCTCTCTTTCCCTGAGTGTGTGTGGTGATGGCTGGTTTAACCCGTGGGCATTGATTAACCAATGCACCACAGGTATGCAGCCTCACCCAGCCCCAGACTAAACAGCCCACACCCACGCACACACCCACACGCCGTCGCGCACACACACACACACACACACACACACACACACACACACTCTTTACCCTGACAGGTGCGGTTGTCCTCAGCCAGCTCCAGCCCACGCGGACAGCGGCATTCATAGGCGTCCAGCAGGGTGAAGCAGCCATGGCTGCAGCCTCCATTGCTGGCGGGACAACCTGCCACCTCTGCTTGGTGCAAAGTCAAGGTGGAAGGTCCTTGTCAAGCACAGACTAGCGTGTGGTTGTGTACATCTCAACCTCTCTGCTTGTGCCATGGCGGCCAGTGTGATGCTGTATGTGAACAGGGTGTTTGGCTGCTGTTTGAACGTTACCTCTGCACTTGCGTCCGTCTATGGCTAGCACACGGCCCGGAGCACACTCGCAGCGCCAGGAGCCTTTGGTGTTCACACACACCTCTGCACATCCGCCGTTCCCCTTATCACACTCGTTCACGTCTTCATGTAAAACACATGTGTGTCAAGCGAGAGCATTTGCCATTAGCATGCTAAGAAACATGCTAATGCTAACATGCTAGCACGCTATTCCGCTGGCACGCTATGGTAATAATACACTAATGCATACTCCCACACTTTCCCACTAGAATGCTAAGTGAATCGCTTTGCAGTCATATGAATTAATAAGCGGTGACCAGGTCACAGCTAGTGTCTTGGTGGCACGGCAGAGAGAGCTGCTGGTTATCAGCTCCGGAGACCAGCTTTCAAATCAGGTGAGGGAGGTCTCCATGGAAACAAAATGGATGGAGAGAACAAAAACGAGGATGGAAAAAAACGGAGAGAATGTGAAAAAACCCCAAAAGATGGAGAGAAATAAGAAAAACAAGAAGGACAAACAAGAAAAAGAGAGCCAGACATTTTTTCAGATTTTTCTGTTTTCTCTCTCTCTTTTCTCATTAAAAGGGACACCCTTAGTTGATAGCTGACTAATATGATAATGACAGTTGTTGGAGCTTAGCCGGTTCTAATTACATTTTCCTCAATCAACTCATCATCAGACGTGCAGTCAGGTGTAGACTACGTTGAAGAGCCATCAGCAGTGCTCATGCATGTAGCGTGATAATTCTACCGCCAGATTGACCCTACCCGCTGTGGGCGCTGAGTTGACTCACACCTCAAATATGTTCATTTCTACTCATGTCCCTCCTATGCGCTGTCCGCCCTTGACTGACTTGTTATTGATTGTACCGGATTCAGTACAATCTCATTATTGATTGTGTGAGGCACATTTGATATAATTTGGCAGTTAAGTGTGAGAAATAGGTCTCATGTGAAAGTCATATCCCATTACATTACCTAATGAAAAGCTATTAGGTATTAGAGAAAAATACAGGGTTGTAAAAGGGAAACCAGGACTGATGCTCTTAGTTATTGATGATGGACTGTGGGGTTGTGGCATCGTCTACTGGCTGACATTAGTTTCCCTGAAAAACATCCCTGGTTTCTGCCTCTTCCTGTCCCTCAATTTTCTGACTTATTTTCCTTTATTGTGCTACCGTTTTATCAGTGACCTCTCTTCCTCCTCCCTGTCCTCCATCCATCCTGACTCACCCAGGCATGTCTGCCGGTCGGGTCCCAGGGTCGTTCCAGGCGCACACTGACAATCTGAATCCGGACAATGGGGGCCCTTGCACTCCACCTCATCACAGATGTCATAGAAATCTGCAAGAAACAGACAGACACAAAACGGACAAGGGGCCAATTGTTTTTGCCCCATAATTATGTAAAAACGGCCAAAAAAGGTTAGAGAAAAAGGGTCCATTAGCAGCATTATTTAATATGTGTGTGATGACCACTTACGACCACAGTAAACGTGGAAGCAGACCGACGGTCTGGGTAGCCGGTAGACATAGTATCCGCCGCTGCAGGCCTTGACGTCCACGGTGGTGTTCCATTGGCAGCAGTTGTCATTGTAGCTGGCGCAGACCGGCAGAGAGACGATGCCATGTGCCTGTTCTGGGTGGCTGCCGTTAAGCCAGATGGGAGCATGGGTGCCGCAGTGATTTTCGGAGATACAGAAGGTTGGCATGGCGTCGCCGGCCATGCCTGTGAAGCGGTACCACTCTCCAGACATGTGGCTGTCGCAGACGGGCACGCCGGCTGACTGGTTGATGTGATGGTCGGTATTCCGCCAGGGTTCGTTCAGGCTGATGTAAGCCGAGCACGGGTCCAGGACTGTCCAGGAGGTGCATGCAGAGGACAGAGATGTGAGGTTGGATGTACATAAGACTCACTGCAACTGTCAACATGCTTTGTGTGAAAGTGAATAAAGTGGCCTATCTGTTGTTTGATAGAAAGGGCTTGGAAAAGGTTTCAGGCGAGTATTGAAGCTGTTACTTTAAGATATTTAGATTCAAAATCGACGTGCATTTAGAACACCAAAAATTCCTAGCATAGGCTACCTTATACGCAATAGTGTCACTAAAAGGACTATCACCCTTCTAAATGTCTTAATGGATTGTCAACATAAAGCCAACCTCACTCGACCAGAGGAAATGGGTCATCAACAAGAGTTAGCACATGTCTGCCTCTATACAAGCTCTGTCAATGTAAAGACCCTTTTTTTGTTGCCGAAGCCAGTCTTGCAGAATCAGGACCACAACACAGTGAGGCGAGTAGCCAAAGTGCAGCAAAACACCAATCAATAGGCTCTCTCCGCTCCATGGGCTCTTCGAACAATCTAATTAAGAGGCAGCCATAAGTAGGAGAGGGCAAGCCACGGTGATGGAGACGACGTGACAAACGACAGAGGTGGAGGGAGGGCAGGAGTGAGTGCTAATCACAGGGCATGAGATTTCAGGGAGGTGGGTGGAGGAGGGTCAGACACCACAGGAGACCTTCTCAGCTGTAGAGGGGTTCTCGCGCACAGAGCATCATGTTACTCGCAATTGAAATTCTAGATAAGCGACACCCCATAGCTGTGATCTTACAGCAGCGCACCCCACTGCAGTGAGACAGGAAGGAAGACGGACGAAGACACCTCCGTCAAAAACATGACAAGGAATCGCTTTTGTATTGAGGTAGTTTTTTGTGCAGTACCTTAAAGGAATTATTTAAACATAACATGGTTTATCTTAATGATGCACTGAACATGCAAATCTGTCTCATTCAACACCAACGGGATTATATCTCGTGTTTCTTTGCGACTATAACTGCTAGCCTACTATCTTCCCTGCAATTATAACTGTGATCATAATGAGGTCAGGGTAAAAATAGCTTATCATAATCCGAAATAATTAGGAAATGCAAACACACAAAAAACAATTCACCCAGACCTCCCACGCTAAATTGAAAGGCTTTGGCAACATTTTATTATGTATTGCTGTGAAATGACCTCACTGTATGTCCTACTCATCATTTCCTCTGAAAAGCCCTTCGCTCTCTGGCCCATCAACTGATAACGGACGGCCCATCTTCCCTCTATCCATCTTCCCACACGACTGTTGCCCGTGGATCAATCTGCGTCCAGGGTAACTGACAGTATAAATGGCTGTTTTTTTGGAGATGCACCACTAGCATACTCCTGCTACATCAAGCACCTTAGAGCCGGAGGACAACGCTGACTCCAGCGACTATGTTAATTGCAGGTCTAAATCTTCCTGCGAGGGCCAAGAGTGACTTAATATGGCCATTAAGAGAGCAGGGAACCCGGTGTCTGGTAGACAGGCAACGCTGCCACGAATAAATGAGATTCAAGTGTATTGTCAATGAAATAGATCTATCTTAAGTTTCGCTTCATCGCTAGTATAGTATCCGTCAATTGCACGGTCAAGGCAATATACAATAATGAAATTACAAATCGATCATGAGGAAAGTATTTTTTGTCGCACGGTGCAACTACAATATACACTCATTGTTGTGTATGAATGGGAGACATTGCACTTACCATAGGTTGTAAGCGCAGGTAGACCTAAGCGCGGGGATATTAAGATGACCACAAAGAACAGCATTGTTCTCTCTCTGTGTTGTATTTAATCCAACCTTAGGCCGTTGCAAGTGTGTGCCATTCTGCGAGAGGAACCCGCTCTTTAATACAGGCACCTTATCTCTATGAATGTGCCTGAGCCCCTGTGTGTGTATGCACACTCCACACCACCTTGACCCCCGGTGACAAAGTCTTCCATCTTGGAAGAGGCTTATATGTCCTTCATTGTTCTTACTGTCTCTCTTATCCATTGGTCTTTAACAGAGGACACATGGCGGACCTCCGTCACACCTCCACTTTATCACGAGGAGTTTGAGTCTTTTAAGAATGACACAAGAGAGACATTTTTTTTAATACATCGATATGAATTTTAAATTATCACTTTAGGTGCACATAGTGTTCCCCCGTCACCAATACTGCCATCGCTTTTGAATATTTACGAAGTCCACAATTATAGTGAGTAAAATGCTATATTAAATGATATAATGCCTAATTGTGTTAAGACGATAACGCGGGAGGCTTTCAGAACCCATCCCTCCGAGTCCTCATTAAGAAAGTAAAGGAACTCCACCCAAACACCACTCTAGCCGTCCACCCTGTTAGGTACTTAGAAAGACTCTGATTAGTAACGTGTTTATTCATTTCCATCTTTTTCCCCATTTCATTTTCTTGCTCATTAAAATAGATACGCTAATCCCCTCTCTCTCACACACTTTCTGTCTCACACACAAGAACAAATGGGTCTGAACATGTCGAGCCTAATTTCACATGGCGTCATTGAATGGTCTCCTGCAGATATCCTATCTACACTCTGTTGTGGTTGCAGTATTAGTTGTTAGGCGTTGGCAAGCATGCTAAGAGGCGTCAGTATGCCTCCTCGTCTACAACACAATATACGAAGGGGAATCCCATTAAGACCGAGTTGGATTTAGGCAGCATCTAAGTAGATGATTACAAGTCCACTTAAATTGTTCCAACAGCACAGCTGTTTAGCTATCAAAGCAGCAGTTTTCACTAAATAGACAAACCTGAGCATGGGCATTTATATATATATATACAGTATATTAGTATGTACAGCATAAATATATAAAAACAAATATTGAAATCGAATAACATTTCATTTGACTTCATTTGACTAGAGACATTGTGACAGACATTGTGACAGAACATGGATGACATGTTGTATACAAACACTGTGGACACCCTTCCTGTCGGTCTATCTGCAGAGGATGTCCTGAGACGGCAGGAAGCGCTGAAGGTCAAGGACAAAATGGAGGCGATGGCCGGGACCTTGAGCGAGAGAGTGTGCTGACTGGAAACATCTGTGTTTTTTCTCGCGGTGCGTCTCCAACCGACAAAAAAGTCAACGCGAGACCCCCACTTCCAAAAACTGGATAAGGATTTTATTGATAACTGAATTACATATCTCTTTTATACATATTTCATAAATGATACATGAATTTTACATTTTCTCTTTTTTTGCCAACATTACAGCATCAGATGTCAAGAGAAAAAAAAAACTCTGGAAAAGGAACCAAAAGAAAGTCAGAATGAAGTACAAGATTTTCTCAATCCATATTCCACTTCACTCTTTAGGCAATTTGAACATATTGCACGCAAACAAAGAGATTCGAAAAATTAACACACGTTCAAAAATAACAAAAACTAAATTAATGAAATCAGAAAAGAGGGAGGAGGAGCAGGAGGAGGGGTTGACTGTCAATGTAAACCAAAGGAGAAGGAAAGGATGAGTGGACACAGAGAGGGAGGGAGAGCAGGGAGAGGGGGTGAGAGAGAAGAAAAG
>OMKP01090510.1:0-14970 GCA_900302375.1 Bathygadus melanobranchus | reverse complement strand
ATAGTGTTGCACATTGAGCGTATAATTAAATGCAGTCCTTTGTTTTGTGCTTTACTGTCACAATGTAGAAATGTGTTTAAACGTGTTTGTTTATCCTCTTATCATCTGATCTTTCAGTGTGTATGATGAGCATAATTCTTCATTCATGCAGAAAACACATGTTGTTGCAGGTTGTGGTGACAGCATCGTAGAGCTCAAACGGAACGGCGCGCTCCAGAGAAGGATTTCACTTCCTGATGACCTACTGAGCATGCCCAGTTGCTTCAACAGCTTCATCCTTATCATGGAGGTGAAGGGGCTATTCCTGGTTGTGGATAATGCAACCGCAAGCCAGATAGTCTGTCCTCATCCCATTCTGAAGATAATGACTCGTGTGTTTGTGTTTGTGTTTAGCAAGGGCAGTTGTGGACCGGCTGCGCAGACTCTGGGGAGCTGTGTGTGTGGCACACAAAGGACCCCAAAAGTCCCTTTAAAAGAATCCCATTACAGGGCATCTCTGGAGTCAACTGTATGATTAGAGTCAAGGACCAGGTAGGGTGATATGATCAAGATATTTTATTTTCTACAAATGTTTTGTCATGGCACAATCTGTTATCTTTCTGAGCCATCTGTAACTATCATAGCCATCTATAACAAATTATAAGAAACCATATTTTCCGATAGTTTGCCTGTTTTTGTGTCATCTCCACATTGTGTTGCAGAGCCAGCTATGCTAATACACCCCTTCTTGACATGATTGCGTATGCATGTCTTCCCTGGGATGTAAAGTCCAACTTCATCTCTCACATCTCACTTCCTGGCTCCACTGCTCTGGTCACCTTGTAACTTTTCATCCAACCTCTGTCTTCCCCCTTAGATCTGGGTTGGTTGCTGTGGTGACGGGGCCCTCGGGGGTCTGTGTAACGGCCAGCTGAGGAGCCAGGTGCTGGTGGTGGACCCCGGGAGCCACACGGTGCAGAAGGAGCTGCAGGCCCACTCGGACACCATCCACACCCTCTGCTCCGCCGAGGACCGCTACGTCCTCAGCGGCTCTGGTCACCGCGATGGCAAGATCGCCATTTGGAAGGTTGAGTAGTAGAGGAGGAGGATGATGATGATGATGATGATGATGATGGTGGAACAGAGTAAAAGGACGTTGAATGGATGGTAGTATTTTATGAATGCTGTTTAGTTTTTTTTAGGATTGGTTACTCAATAAAAAGACTTGTATACCTTGATGATAGCGTTGTTGTACACCACAATGATTGTTATGACCCCCTAGTCTAGGGGATAGAGGGGGTAAAAGCTGACTGAGGAGACTGGGTTTCCGAGGTTCAAAAGGTGTATTTTATTGCCACAAGCGACAAACACATCACCAGATCGTGACAAGGGAAGCACTCAACTTCAGGGTGAGCCGAGACCAAAACAATAAGGGCTACCTTAAACCAAAATGAGTTCTATCTAACTCATGACAATGGGTAACCCTAGCTCCCTACCTCCCAGAAACAGGTGAATTAATGGGGCACCAAATAAACGGTGGCTTACCCCTATGGACTTCTTACAACAGGCTCCAAGGTTTACACACAGATTACAACACACAACAATTAGCCACAGCTAACAAACAAGAGTCTGGCATTTAAAACACAGCTCACAACAGCAGCTGTCATAAGGCTGACAAGAATCAGAGAGCCCACAGGTGTACCTGACGAGGCTCTTATGCCAGCAGCTCCTCCCTCATTGGTTGGTCGATGGTCCACCTGAGCAGCTGCATCCTCCAATGAGCACGGCCGCAGCTCCACACAGCCATATTTGGATAACCTAGAAGGGAGAATATAAAACTCCACACCCACAGGAACGTAACAATGGTAGCATTGTTATACCTCGGTGATGGCATTGTTGTATACCTCAATGATAGCGTCGTTGTATACCTCAATGATAGCGTCATTGTATACCTCAATGATAGCGTTGTTGTATACCTCAATGATAGCATCGTTGTATACCTCAATGATAGCATTGTTGTATACCTCAATGATAGCGTTGTTGTATACCTCAAAGATAGCGTTGTTGTATACCTCAATGATAGCATTGTTGTATACCTCAATGCGTTGTATACCTTGATTATAGCGTCGTATACCTGAATGCGTTGTTGTATAACTCGATGATGGCATTGTTGTATACATCAATGTGTTGTTGTATACCTCGATGCGTTACCTTGATGATAGTGTTGTTGTATACCTGAATGCGATGTTGTATACCTTGGTGATAGCGTTGTTGTATACCTGAATGTGTTGTATGTTTGTTAAAGGACCAGAAGAGCAGAAAATGTATTCATGAAAACATTTTTCTTTCTGCTTCACATCAGAAAATCCAGCCATCGTGAGAAAGGCTGAAGGCAACTGACTCTCTAATTCTACTAATTCCATTTCATGATTTTTACATCTGCTCCTAAAAATTGTGTATGAAGTAGTAGTCTTTCAGTCTTTTGGAAGCATTCAGTATTTGCAGAGCGATCGGTTTAAATAAATATGTGGAAAGAACCGTGCATGAAGAAAGCTTTTTGATGCCATTGAGCACAATACATGATGAGAAAAAAGTTGTCAAAAACATTGATTTATTAGTACAAATGGAATGTATATGGAACCAATGAGTACTTTTGAGTATGAATTCCATTAGGGATTTTAGTAATCATTACGATGTACCATTCCAAGATTTATGAATGTATGAAAGTAAATATAGCTGGTCTTTAAAAACACAGACCACAGGAACATATTAAAGAAGGGATACGTTTGGATAAGAGGTAAAGATTATTGGATGACTCTTGCATGAGAGGTGATAGGAAGGATGAGTTGGAACACCTTCCCTCTCAGTAGTACAACTCCTGATCCCACCAACCTGAAAGAGAGCAACCATAATCCATAAATCATAGATTTAGGGAGTCCATACGGTGAAAGATGGACACACATGTTGTATAGATCATGGATATGGATCAGTACACTTTGCTTACTTCCTGGATATTTCCGGACACCTAACTTTCTGATCTCGTCATACACAAAGATGAGGATTCCATAGGGAACTGGGATGAACCACCACTGGACCCTGAAATGAGATGACCAACTCCACTGTAGTATCCTGACCGACCACTCAGATCACTTGGTTTCTTTGTAAAACCAATGTTACTTGAGTGCTGCTGGAGATAAATAAAAATGGGATGCATCTCTTGGATACATCTACCGCATTGTCTTCACTGCAAAACAATTTAGTTCTCTCCACTGAATCCCAATTGTGGAGCATTACCTGATGGGCATGAAGTTGAAGATGTTGGGCATTCCTGGACAGTAACATAGCAGGTTACCCAGGCATAGCTGGAAGACGATGGCAGAGACCAGGACTTTGTTCCTACACACAGATTAGATTAGATTACCTCCAGTAAGATTATTTATGATTGTATTATTATTCAGAGTCCGGACTCTGAATAGCTTCACCTCCTGCCCACCTTTCCTCCCCAACCCTCTCCCTCCTACCCGATCAATACTTGAACCCCACCCCTCCTGGATCCTTAGCACTTCCATATTTGTATGTCTTGGCTCTTAGTAGGATCTTGTATGCTGGTATGTCCCGGCACTTAAAATATAACTTAGCTTGTGTAGCATCTTATCCTGGCTACCTACTGTTGTACAGTAAGGAGCCAACCTAGCAACTGTAAGCTTGTAAACTTGTTCTATTGACCTGGCAACCAGGAATGCTTGTAACTTGTTCTATTCTAATTGCACTCTACCTTCAGCGATATATTGTTGTCTCCCCCTTTCAACACATTTTTGTAAGTCGCTTTGGATAAAAGCGTCTGCCAAATGCTCTAAATGTAAATGTAAATGTATTATTCCCTATTTGATCATGTCTGTGATTATTCCTCAAATGGGGATTTGAAGTAATGAAACTGTAAAATACAAAAGCTAATAGTATAACAGTATCTGACCAGGTGCAAAAAATTATTAAAATGAACAAGAAGAGTTTTTGTATCAACTGTAGAAATACATCAAACTAATTGGAGGAATCACATATGTCTGTCCTTCGAGTTTTTCAACAACCGTTAATCTGATGGACTTCACACTCGGCAGGTTTATTGCTGAGGAACCAAGGAAGTGCAGTGTTGCGTGTGAAGTTGTTTGGGTGAGCGGTTCTCAAGAAAGCTGCAAGCAACAATACCGGAAGCCACGCAGTCGGCTCATTTCGACCGGGCTCATTACTAGTACATACAGAGCGAATGAGACGAGAACATAAAACAAGTGGTGATATAGAACTAGTCGCTCTAGAGAGAGTACCTATATCCGCCCAGCTCTCACAATGCTGTGATATCAACCCGCTCATCTCCCCTCATGGTGCGGTACTGGTGGTGGTAACTGACCTGAAGAGTCCCTGCTGGAAGACTGAGAGACGTCGGGTCTTCCTGATGAGCACGTCGGAGATCTGGCAGATCTCTATGCTGACGAAGAACACAGTATAGCATGTGTACTCCTGGTACAGCCTCTGACTGAACGTCTGCAGAACACACCAGGAGGAAGAGCAATTCATGAGTGTCACGTTGGTATTTGTCTACTGATGATGAAAAATAGACTGTTTTTTGTGTGTGTGTGTGTGTGTGCGTGCGTGTGTGTGTTTTATACAAATCCATTGTCAGGAAGTAGAGGAGACAAGGCGAGAATGACAACAGGTGTTGAATACATAAATACATGATGCTGTCACACATGATTATGGAGTGATACCTTATTAGTTTTAGTCCTTTTGTTACCTATATACACTACCTATATACACTTACAAAAAGTGTGGCTATTGTTGTTCAGCAGAAAAATAAGTGTAACCAATAGATCAGCAGAGGTTGAACATATGCTACAAACAATGAGACTTAACTCTATTCCACAATGTCTTCCACATTAGACTGCATGATATTTTCATCTAGTGTACGTGTGTGTGTGTGTGTGCCCATACTAACCCATTCCTGTCCATAGCTGTCCTGCAGGTCTTGGAGATGAACATCCTCCCACTGAGACCGGAGGCCCACACACAGCAGTGGCATCCAGCCCTCCTGGGCCATGGCGGAGAAGTAGTCTGTGAAGCCTGCATAGGACTGAATAGCCCCTGAACACAGAGTACAGAGTACATACTTAGTAATATGCACATCTTTAAAGCATTCTTAGTTGCTGTGAAGACAATGTATGTGTATAAAGACAAACAGGGTAGTTAAGACACACAGCATTGTGTTAATATTTAAGAAATATATTCAAACTGAAAACATTTTGTCAAGCGATGTAGCTGCACACACGGGATAATGGAAATGCAGGCCTCACCTATCTGGAAATAGGAGTAGACGGCCAGAGCTTCATTGACCAGCCTGTCACGCCGAGGGTTCCTGGGCTTCAGGTTCATGATGTCGCTCTCTGCTTTCTCATAGGCCAGCGAGACGGAAGGGTACTAATGAGAAAAAACAGAATGAAGAGGCGAGATGTTTGTTTGTTGCACATTGTGTGTGTGTGTGAAAGATGAATGACATGACGGCTGTTACACAGCTAACAGGGCACTTATAGAGGCGTCATCGTAGGATAAACACAATTGTCACTCATAACACTAATTATGGGTCTGCTCCTTTTATGTACCAGGGCACGGGTAGTAGGCTAAACGAAAGTAGCAGATTCATAATTAGTGTTATGAGTGACACCTGTATGAAAAGGGTTTATAATGACACTAGTGATGACATGAGGACTTACGATGTCAGTGGCCAGTTCGATGAACAGAATGGTGATGCAGCCCAGAGGAAGAGGCACACTGACGGTGATGTAGATCAGATAGGGAGTGAGCTCTGGAATGTTCTTGGTCAGTGTGTAGGCGATGGACTTCTTCAGGTTGTCAAAGATGAGGCGGCCTACAGGTGGTCACAGAGGGTCAGTATTCATGGTTGACCAATGAGGGGTCAGTATTCATGGTTGACCAATGAGGGGTCAGTATTCATGGTTGTGTGGATCTATATGATAAAAATACTTGCACATATTGTTTACCACTTAAAAAGGTACTGTAGGTCATATTTAAGAGCTATTATTTGAGTGTAATGCGCTGTGAGAATATTCATCCAAACCCAAAATGTTTTGCGTCGGTCAGAATATTTTCAAATGATCAATAATTAGAATTTGACTTTTAACAGAAAAATAACTCCCATCTCTCTCCCACCCTGCTCCACTCCGGTGACAATGGAGGCAAAGTTGTCGTCCAGCAGGATCATGTCGGCAGCGTTCTTGGCGGCGTCCGACCCAGCGATCCCCATGGCGATGCCGATGTCAGCCTTCTTCAGGGCGGGGGAGTCATTCACTCCGTCGCCCGTCACTGCCACGATAGAGCCCTGAGGGTCGACCAGGCCGAGTCAGCCATGTTGGAATTGGAGACGTGGATGTTGGGAGGTCTGATTATATATAGTTGCTGTGCATGTGTGACACAGCTTGCTGTGAAGCTGTGTTTACAAGGGTCACCCCCTGGTAAAGCTCAAAATGCATGCTTGTGTATTATATCATATTTGCCTATATTTTCTAAATGTACGAAAGAATCCAGAATTCTGTTTCTGAAAATACCAGACGAATGAAATCATGAAAGGGAGTAAAAAGAGATGTGTGTGTGCGTGTGAGGGTGTGTGTGCGTGCGTGCGTGTGTGTGTACCAGTCGTTGACAGCTCTCCACAATGATGAGTTTCTGCTGTGGGGAGGTCCTGGCGAACACCATCTCAGGGTGGTTACGCAGCGCGTCATCCAGCTCCTCACTGCTCATATCCTTCAGCTGGCCTCCATTAATCACACATGCACGGGCATCACTGCACACACATGGATATGAATTGCATTTATATGCACTTTTATCCAAAGCGCTTAACATTGCCTGCAAGGCAACAACCAGCTTGTCGGGAGCAGTTAGGGTTAGGTGTCTTGGTCAGGGACACCTCGACAATTAGCTAGGCAGATTGGATCGGTGGGATCATTGCTAGGACAACATAGCATCAACATGAATAATCCACTTCAATTTTTTAATATAGTACTTTGTTAGTTTTACTGTGCAAGTATTGGTGGTAACTGTGGATTCAGACTCAGAAGTTTATTTGGCAGAGGTATCTACATCTATAAGTGTCAGCATAAAAGATGCATACAAAAATAAGTTGGATAAATTGCTTTTTAATGTTTGCAACTCTGGTAGATAATAGTACCTCTTGTTCACTTGTTCCACAGGGATGCGTTTCCTAGTGGCGATGTCCTCCACGGTCTCGCTGCCTTCTGAGATGATGCCAACATTGGCTGCTATGGCCCTCGCTGTGATTGGATGATCCCCCGTCACCATGACAACCTGAGGATCAAAGGACAACTTTCCATTGAACCAAGTAAAATGCAAACAAAATCTATTTTATTGACAGCCAGTAAGCCATTTAATTACAGCAGGTAGCCAGACAATTGTGATCACCCCCCACTTAATCCCAGCATCGTAATGATCTATAACATACTATTTCTCATAAACTTAAAGGTGCTAAAGGTAATAATTAATAGCTATTTCAGTGTCATTTGAGTGTCATTTGTTAGCAATGGCATAGCCATCCGTCCGCTATTAGTGAGTGAATTACGCTGTAAGAATATCTGTTTCCAGTTGCGTCTGCCTCTGTATAAGACAATTTAGATTGTAGACCTCTCCTGGCTCATTTCTGACCAATCAGTGCATCTCCTCCCTGATCGGTTCGGGGAATCCATTTTGCCTGTCAATCACAGGTGTGTGAAATGCAGCAATGTACGTAGGGAGGGAGCAGAGAGGAAGGACTTTTTTTAGCTGTTTAGTTTCAAAATCTTGCTGTCTTTTGCTTTTTTCTGCTCTCTCTTTACAACTCTCTACAATTTTAGATACAGCACCTTTAACTTCTTTGTTCTATAACTGTATCATCACCCTGATTCCTGCTGTACGACACTTCATCACTGCGTCAGGCACGGTGGCTCTGGGCGGGTCGATCATGGAGATCAGACCAGCAAAGCACAGCCCAGACGTAGTGAAATTCATCTCTTCCGCATCAAAGCTGTATCCGCGAGGAAACTCTTTCTCATTGAGATACACGAAGCAGAAACCTATGGATGGCAAGAAGAAGAAAAGACAATAGCATAATCTTGTATTACGTGTTGCTTAGATGCTCTCTCTCTCCCTCTCTCTCTCTCACCCAGCACTCTCTCCCCCAGTCCTCCCAGGTCCATGTAAGCTGTTTGGAATGACTCCTTCGACTGCTCATCCATGGGCAGCTCCTGGCCCTTGATCAGAATGGTGGAGCAGCGCTCTAAGATGCGCTCTGGCGCCCCCTTCATCACCAGGAGGTAGCGCAGGTCCAGAGGATCCTCCAACTCATGCACAGACAACTATGGCACATGGATTATAGAGAGAATGAATGAAGATAAGTGCACATCTAACTGCACACTGATTACGTAGCATGTAGTATACATGAAGGTTATATAGCATTAATACATGTAGGTTATATAGGATTATACATGTAGGTTGTATAGGATTAATACATGTAGGTTATATAGCGTTAATACATGTAGGTTATATAGGATTAATACATGTAGGTTATATAGCATTAATAAATGTAGGTTATATAGCATTAATACATGTAGGTTATATAGGATTAATACATGTAGGTTATATAGCATTAATACATGTAGGTTTGGAGTTAGTGAGGGTTTGTTTTTTTGCTGACCTGGAACTTGTTGGTGGAGTTGAAGGGTACTTCCACAACTTTTTTAAAGCGATTCCGGTAGTCCATGATGTTGCCAATGGTGAGCTCCGTGAACTTTAGCAAAGCTGTCTCTGATGCATCTCCAACAACCAACCTCTGTGGAGGTGAAGGTCAGAGAAGTACAGTATATATATATGTAAACCTTTGTATCCATGGTACATATGTGTAGTTATTAGTACATCTGAATGCAAACACAATTGACATATATAAACACCATTTCGGCAGCTTAAGAAAAGATGAAAGAAAAGTGACAAATAAATGTTATATTATGTGATTCAGGAAAAATAAATGTGTTAGGTCCTACCCTTGGAACGGGAAGTCCCTCCTGAGCAGGTCTGAATACAGCTCTGTTACACAGAGAAGCAATTCTAGCCAGAGCACGCCAGGTCTCAGATGATTGGTCGAAACTCTGGCCTGTGGTCCAATAAGAATCATTGATGTGACAAAGAAAACACTGGAGGATAATAGCAGCATTTAATATTTGATAAGTGATTGTGGGGTGAAGGGGGCGTGGCTTGGTGTCGGCCTCGCAAACAAAGGGGGCGGGGCGGCTAATTCCCGGGATTGACGCAGCTGTGGGTGGTGAGCATAATGAATGAATGACGACTTATACTGATGTGGCACTCGGTGTCTGCTTTATGTTTGGACAATCAAAAAAACCCTGCTTACCAATGATTTCCGTCTGATCATTCAAGGGAACCCGTATTAGTAGTAGGAACCTTGCTACAGTGCTAATATAATTAATTGTTGAAATAGTTCAATGGAAAAAACATAACAGGAAAAAATGTCATGGAAAATCCATAGGAAAGTCCATAGTTGTCATACATATTTTGTCATTTGAAAACAACATTGCCTGTCCGCCTGTGTTTCTGTGTGTGTGGGTCATCGTACCTGACTGGTCTTCAGTGGTGTCGGCAGCATGGACATGGTTGTCAAACCACAGGTGAGCGACTGTCATTCTGTTCTGGGTCAGAGTTCCTGTCTTATCGGAACAGATCACTGAGGTGGAACCTTAACACAGAACGGTGTCAGGTTGGACACAGAAAAATTGACAACAGGTACAATTACACTAAACTTCCACTTTACTAAAATAAAGGGAAAGGTAAAGGCCCCTCGTTATTAGAAACGAGAAGGAAGTCATGTTGTCAGCCAAGGCCAAAAAGAGGCAGCAGCTTCGCTGGCTACTGGATATAAAATACCTAAAGTCTCTACAGCTTCCAAGTTCTTCACCACACAGTTCTTCCTGGCCAGTCGTTTGGCAGTCAAGGAGAGACACACCTTCAAGATGGGCGCAAGATTGGAGACAGACACAAAGTTTGGTTATTACGTTTTAGATTGAATGGGATGGAAACTAGAGCACACAAACAATATCCATTTTTACAATTGTTGAGGAGAGGCTAATAAACATATTTATTTGCACATGTATTGATTTGTATCAAAACATTTTTATATACATGCAAACCTTTTCCATATTAGCATTGCCTCACCATACATTTGTGTTTTGTCCTTTTTTGACTTATTTGATTGTATATTATCTTGAGCCTCTACTGCACTCACGGTCACTGTAGCGAGCAGGCCCTCCGGCACGTACGCCACCACGATAGCCATGAAGAAGATCATAGCCTCCAAGAACGCGTAGCCGATGAACATGGCCACCACGAAGAAGGTGAACCCGAAAAAGATGGCCAGCCCGGCGATGATGTCCACAAAGTGTTCGATCTCGATGGCGATGGGTGTCTTCTCGTTGCCCACCCCACTAGCCAAAGTGGCGATGCGGCCAATGATAGTACGGTCACCTGTGTTGATGATGACACCAGTGGCCACACCTGAGGAGAGAGAGCGAGAGAGAGAGAGATCTTTTCCTGCTGTGGTTAAAAATATATTGAATGATTAAACAGGGCTCAACACTAACTTTTAATAGTGGTTACCAGGCTGGCAACCAGGCATTAGCTTTGGATTGGCGAAACTGAAAATATGGTTGCCATTTTTGTCGCGTATTGAAGTGTATCTTGTACATGCTTTGCAGTATCATTTTGCATCCAGCTCAAAGACGCTGGAATGCTTCACAAATGTCATTGTTTGTTTTTTGTTTAGGTTCATCTGGTTCTTTGTCAGTTTAATCAGTTTGCACATTTGTTTGTGATGATGTTGTGAAGTTAGTCCAACTTTTCACCCCACAGTTAACAACTTAATTTGTTTCGCCATTGTCTGGCACTGCACATGCAGTGTTGGCTGGTTCTGGAGTAAATGAATGATGCATGTGCAGGATTCTGGTTCTGGATGTATTTATTTTGGGGTGCACATTTTGCTATTTGCTATATTTTTTTTAAGTGGTGGCCACTCATGGCAAACAAAGGCTAAGAATTGGTTAGGTTCTTAGCCTTACTGTCGAACCCTGATTAAAATAATGCTGTACCCTCCAAACAGGTGGTGGAGAAGAAAGCGATGTTCCTGGTCTCCAAGGGATTCTCGTGAGTGCAATCAGCATTCTTGGTCTGCGGTTCAGACTCGCCTGTCAGTGACGAGTTATCCACCTGAAACACACACATGCACGCAGGCACAAGTACACACACAAACATTTGAACACCGATGCAAATAAAAACTCAACATGCATGTCTATGGCCACCCACACACATTGGGTGGCTATAGACATGCCACCCAATTTGCTTGAAGGGATGTTCATTCATTAATAAGACAAAAACATGTGTATTTGTTATTCGATATGATTATTGTATGAATTGGTGTGTTTTACCTTACAGCCCTGGGCAAAAATGACACGAATATCAGCAGGGACTCTGTCTCCTCCTTTGATCTCCACCAAGTCCCCGACCACCAGTTGGCTTGCATTGATCTGGTTTTTCTGGCCATCTCGGATCACCACGGCTTGCTGGAGAGACGCACAGGAGATAGACACAGATGAGAAAGTGTGTGTGTGTGTGTGCGTGTGTGTGTGGATGCATGGTATACCAGAAATAGCTTATTAAAATGTGGAATAATTAGGCATTATGGCAAGAAATTTACCAATATGAATTGGTGAAGCACTTGCATTAATCATTAGTTTAGTAGTAGGTGAACTGCTTTGGTAGTGATTGGCACACTCACTCAGTGCTTTAAAGTTCATCATTTCAACAATTAAATGTCTCACCTGTGGTACCAAGTTCTTGAAGCTGGCAATAATGTTGGTGCTCTTAAACTCTTGGTAGTAACCAAAGCAACCAGTAACCACCACGACAGCAATCAGGGTGATAGCCAGATACAGCTGATGAGAAAGGAGATACATTCTCAAGACAGTTGCTCCGCTTCTCCAATCAAGCCACAGACCTATAGCAGTTGCTAACTTACATTGTCAAAGCTGGTGAGGTTTCCTCTCGCTAGTTCAATTCCGAAAGCAATGAAGCAAATGCTAGCAGCGACCCACATCAAACACTGCAGCCCCCCAGCCAACTGCCTGGCAAACTTGACGTATTCTGGAGTTCCTTTTGGGGGCCTGAGTTCATTAGGACCATCTCTTTCCAACACCTGACATGCAAATGTGGTGGTCAATCCCTGTGGTCATGGAGAGAAAAGATGGATCAACAAACTAATCAAACTTGAATCAAAGTTATTATTAAAATATCAATCATTTTCCTAGTGAAGGGAAATTATAAAAATATAATATAGGAGGTAAATAATACATGACAAGATAATAAAATAGTAACCGTAGGCCTACCTTTTGAATACTAGTGTTGTATCGCATCTCTAGCTCTTCAATGGTAATCTCATGGTCATCCTGCAGGAGGCGACAGAAATGTCCTTTGTTATGACTCCAATCCAATGATAGGCAGCCATGTGCCATTGAGGGGAAAATGATTGACATTTTCCCCTCCCTCTACAGTTATTATATTTATGGCTTGAAGGTCACCCAGCCCTCTCAGTTCTCTCTTCCTCTACTTACAATGTCCATCTCTTTCTTCATGCCCTCTAACCGCTCCTTCTTCTTTGCTTTCTTACTCTTCTTTGCCTTTCCATCCCCATCCATGTCAAACATGTTGTAGTTGTCCTGAAGGATGACAGAATGACATATTGGGAGAAAGTCAGACCCATTCAAGAAAGTGACAAGACAGCAAGAGAGCTGGCTAAATAAATGTTACAACCACTATGTCAGAAAGATCAGATTCATATTTATCTTTTTTGGTTCCTTGACCTTTCTGTTTCCACTCATTAGGGTAAACTTGTATACATCACTAGGCCAATACAAAGGAAACAATGCAAAATTGGATTCAATTAAAGTTGTTACTCTTTACGCAAAAACGCTAGACTGCTAGAAAAAACTATTACCCAATTAGCAGATATTATTTGACCTTGGACTAGTTACTTTTTTTACATCAAGGTCTTTATTTCGAGGATTCACTTCACCATTCAGACCTCGGTGCCATTGTCTAATACAACTTACCATTTAGTCACTTAGCAGATATTCCAATCTAGTGCCTACACTTCAGACAACAACTTTTCTGCTGGGAGTCAAACAAGATGTTAGACTATCCTAATTCTCCCATTATTCAGTTTGATTGTCCAGACACCCTTTGTGATTGTGGCTTTAATGAACGAATAACTGTATTCTTGATTAAATGCAATACTCTGTGAATTATACTGAGAATTGTTTAGAGGATAAAGCGTTATGGCTGTCACTCATACTACCTTGTGAGTCATGGTTGCTGTAGCGACGGTGCACTCCGCTCCTAAATCGATGGAGGTCCAGACCACTCGATCCTTCTTCTTCCCCGGAATCTTGGCAGTCACTTTGGTCCACTCCTTGCTACGCACATACGCACATGCACACACACGCACCCTGTCCTTCTCTCCCACATACAAAGCACAGAAACAAGATATTATGGGGGCGATAATGCTTATATATCCCGAAACGCCCCTGTTTGAGTGAACATGCGCACATACATACATGCAGTGTGTTTAAATACTGCACACACGTAAAATGGCGCTTTTAAGTAGTAACAATGTCACCCCTAGTCAGGTCACCCCTCCGTCCACACACACACCTACACACACCTATACACACACACACACATAAAAACCAGAGCCTGTGCGTAGGCTCTAGTTTTTTGGTATCTCTTATCTTCTCTTGCACGTTTCTCCTGCTGATATACCAATGGAAGTAAATAGCAGTGGAACCATGAAGGTTAAGGAGGACCAATGTCACTCGTAACTTGGTTGACATTGAATAATATAAGTAATATTACATTATATAAGTTTAATTACCTATATGAAATACACACCAAAGCTCCCTATAAAGTGGTTCATTTTGGATTGCATTTATATAGCGCTTTTATACAAAACACTTTCCATTGGCTCACATTCACCCATTCATACACAGACGGCGGTGTCAACCATGCAAGGCAACAGCCAGCTCCAGGAGCAGTTAGGGTTAGGTGTCTTGCTCAGGGAGACCTCGACAATTAGCTAGCCGGGGATTGAACCCGCAACCTTCCGGTTGCCAGACAACCACTCTACCTCCTGAGCTAGTGCCGCCCATTTTCTACTCAGTTTGTGTTCATTTCTTTGACATTAGTGGTAGAAACCGAGAGTAAGTGACATGACCGATCTGCAGTTTGGAGGCAGAAAGGACTGTGGAAGTGACGATAGTTTGTCAAATCAATGACAGTCATTCTTGTTTAACATCAGTTAATAAATGGTGAACAACTTACATTTACATTTACATTTAGAGCATTTGGCAGACGCTTTTATCCAAAGCGACTTACAAAAAAGTAACACATTTGTCGAAATAGGGAGACAACAATATATCGCTGAAGGTATAGCACAATTAGAATAGAACAAGTTACAAGCATTCCTGGTTGCCAGGTCAATAGAACAAGTTTACAAGCTTACAGTTGCTAGGTTGGCTCCTTACTGTATAACAGCAGGTAGCCAGGATATGATGCTACACAAGCTAAGTTATATTTCAAGTGCCGGGACATACCAGCATACAAGATCCTACAAAGAGCCAAGACATACAAATATGGGAGTGCTAAGGAGGGGTGGGATTCAAGTATTGATCGGGTAGGTGGGAGAGGGTTGGGGAGGAAAGGTGGGTAGGAGGTGAAGCTATTCAGAGTCCAGGTGGACTCTGAATAGGTGGGTCTTGAGCCTCCTGCGGAAGCAGGTCAGTGATTCTGCTGTCCTGACCGCTGTCGGGAGGTCGTTCCACCACT
>OMKP01090506.1:0-20928 GCA_900302375.1 Bathygadus melanobranchus | reverse complement strand
CGTCCAATACAATTGACACTGGAATCAATTAGCAGAGATCGATATTCATAGACCGTGTCAATTGCGAGGCAACACTTTTCCAATTCCTAATCTGAATGTTTTCCACAAGTCAATACATAATGTGCTGCTAGTATCAGCCAGTACAGTACATCTTGGTCAATCTTGTTCTATTCATCTGTCAATGTAACACATCTGGCGATGTCACAACGGAACGATTACTGCAGTCGGCTCCGGGGACGACGGACCGAGGTGGACATCGGGTGAGCGACGGCCCGCCCGCCGCCTCTCTGTATGTCAGTGGAGTCATGGTAGCGCGCTGAGCTGGAAGGGAGATGTGGCCTGCAGACTGACAGTCAGTCACCGCTGCTGTGTCGTGGAACCCACCGCACACAACAGCTCTCAATGCCCCCCCCCACTCCCCTTCTGCTCTGTGGTGTGACAGCAGCAGCTCACGCCAAACACAGCAAAGGAAGAGGAAGGAAGGAAGGAAGGAAGGTAGGAGGAGGCATCCCAATAGATGACCTCCACGGCTAGCTAACTAACAAAGACGGGGCTTCTATGTTTCTGTCGGTGGAGCAGCGAGGGATCACATCAAGGCTGTTAGCGTCGCTTCCCTCCCTTTGTTAGCGCGCCACATAAATGGACTCTTTATGTTATGGAAGGGGCACAGTTTGACATCCTCTCAGGAGAGGCCGCGCATGTGCCGTTACCATGGCGATGGCTAGCGAATGGCCCTTGATACCGGCCCCTTGCAGCGAGAGTACAAAACGCTGAGGTGCCCCCGAAAAGCCAACAGGTTTTTCGGGGCCCACATACTAACTTGCCTACACACATTTGGTATCCTCCTTGTCGCAGAAAACATGGCGGCTGCAAGTAAACAAGTGGTGTTTGTGATTTTTTTTTTAAAAAAACACTCAGTCAGTCCGAAGCGTTAGCCCATGTGTAACCAATTAAGAGCGCAATGAAAACAAAGGAACAATTCAAAAACGGATACACAACGGCCATTAATCACAGCGCCTAGCCCTGCTTACGAAACATGGCCACTCCGCCGAACAGACCGCGGTTATTTCAACATGTGCCAATCGTGGGTCACGTCGACCCGGAGAGACACTTCCCAGGCATTGTTTGGGACCTGTCGACGGATGAATCATCTCACGGACAACTCGCTGGCATCAGAACGGAACAAGACGTCAGCGTCGATGTGCCGTTGGTGGCAACGCTGGAAGACGGTCGGACGCCTGTGGAGTCCTGGTAATGGCACGCTAGCTTGTGTCCAAACACACCGGCGTGTTTGGATTATCATTACTGTAATTGCTATTTGGTGGGGCAGCAGGCAGTAGGTGGAAAGGCTGACTTAAACATCTGACCGTCTCCTCGGGACACAGCCTGCCGCTTAATCATCTGACCGTCTCCTCGGGACAACGCCCTGCTTTCTTTTCGCATGTTGTTTTGGTTAAAAACAAGAACGTGTTTTGAAGTACGTATAGTATATGAAGTATAGAGGACAA
Organism: Bathygadus melanobranchus; assembly: GCA_900302375.1. NCBI lineage: Eukaryota > Metazoa > Chordata > Actinopteri > Gadiformes > Macrouridae > Bathygadus > Bathygadus melanobranchus. The sequence continues at coordinate 19,420 of OMKP01090506.1, read as the reverse complement.
CAAATCATTAATAGATAGCAGCCCTCCAGCACATGTCCGCGAGAGTAAGCATGCACATACATACACACACAGACCGCTCAGCCTCCCTGCTGCTGACCCAATTGGCTGATTGAATAATAATAACATTGAGCAGTGCACATGAAGCTGAAAACAACATCATTAAGTCTCCATTTAACATCCGCAGCAACCTGATTTCTTAGAATCTAGGAAAGGAGAAACCCCAACTGGATTTAATCAATCCGATTTCAATGGATGAGCAAGCTAGGTGTAGGTGTGTGTGTGTGTGTATAGGGTACAACTGTACCATTGAAATCTCTTGGGTGGGTTTACTTGGAGGCATGGCAAAAAGTTGAGGGCAGGACAGACACAAGCGTGAGAAAGAGTGAAGTTAGAGAGAAAGTAAATTCTGACATCATCATCATTTAACCCCCCTCACTCTGACCACTGGGACAACACAATGTCACACACACCAGGTAAGCTAAAAAAAAAAGTCACGCATAACCGTAACACAACCATGGCCCCAACACCCCAGGCTGACATGACGTTGATCTGCTCCGGCCTACTTGAGTGGCGGACAGGGGAGCTGTTGTTTGCCAATGGAAGACAGAGCCAACAGCTGGCGGAGCCCTCGGTGGTACAGGCTGGTGGTGGCAGAGAGAAGCCCGGTGTCCTCCCTTCTTGGCTGCAGTGCTAACTAGGGACTTGGAGCAGTGAGAGTCCTACCGTGTGTGCTGGGTTTCCCCTGCAGTCACCTCGTGGAGGCTGGCGTCAAACAGAAAACGGTCTCTAGAGGTGTCTAAGATGACGGGACTTATGTTGGCTCTTGTTGCACCTCCAAATATATAGGACTAAAAATAATCTCTAATGATGAATAATGTATTGAATGAAACATCTCGTTTTATTCATGAAGCGTATTCTATGTGATTGTACAAAATCTTCCAACTGTAACCATCACGTCATGTGAGTGCTGGTTTGTTGAACCCTAACAGGAATATGCTACCTACTAAACTTAACCCCCTTCTTTATCCCATTAAAAAAAACAATAGTTTCCTCTTTAATTAAAGTATATACATATATATAGTCTTACCATATGGCTCTGCTGGGATTGGGTGGCTCCGTACATTGCAATACCATTGGTTGGCGGCGCCAGCTGTGGTGTGTCTGATTGGATGAAGCCTCGCCTATCAATGAGACTAGATAGAAGACAAAAGAAAAAAAGTGTGAAGGTGTGTCAGAGAGAACACGGGCCTGCCAACTAGCTGATCACTTAATACTGGTGAAGGAACTGGCAATGGAACCCAGATAAGTGTAGCACCTTATGTATGGCTTAGTAAACAGGGCCATACATAATCACACAGATCACCAATTTGTGTTTTCCTCATGTTTTCTTCCTGAATTAGGCAGGGGAGCGGTTGTACGAGAGATGTAGACAACGTTGTATGCTAAGTTCCAATCGAGATAGTTGCCAAGTCACGTGCGTATCTCACCCGACCGGTCTCATACTGACCTGTCGTCAACCAACACAGATGTATCTGGAACAGTGCAGTGCTGTGCTACTGCTTCTCTTATGATTCCTTAGACGAGTCCTAGTGTAACCCCTGTGTGTAACCAGGCTGAGGAAGTTGTGAGTGCGTTGTGCCCTTCGTGTCAACAGATTAATTTTCAAACTTCAAAAATGGTAGTAGAATCTAGATATTTCTCTTGTGTAAACAGGACCCGTGACGTTTTACAAATTAAATCTGGCTTAGATCAACAAGACAGTGATGATTTCAGTGGAAATGTTCTTGTATCCGGTTATCTTCTTCCATACATTTAGAGTATCTGAACATGTTGTACAATACGTGGGAGCAAGGCTAAATAAATATCAAGCCATCGCACATAACAAGATAAAGCCTTAAAACATTCCCTTGTCTCAATCTTTTCTCTCTCGCGCACACACACCGCAGCTAATCAATCTCTGAGGTCATGTAGCTGAGCATTGGAGTGAATAATTATCTCCGTCCAATCATTAATGCTGCAGGACTCAGCTGATACAACTGGTTAGCCAACAACCTGCAGGGTTTAACGTGTTTTGTGTGCCTGTCTTGGTGAAAGTGTACGGGCATGCGTTTGGATTGTATGCGCGGGTGCGTGTGGTCACAGCCAACCATTTCTGATAGCAACCATTCATCACCTAGATAACAAGTAGCCGCGCGCACGCACGCACACAAACACACACAAGAGATGCACCGGTGTGAGTGAGCAGGGTAATCAGTAACATATCTGTCTGTTGACAGTTTGCTCCATGGGGACAGGGCTCCAGTCAGGTGGAAGCGGGCGTCCAGAATCACAGACACTTTTCCAGGAATCGTCATTCGCTCATTATCAAAGATCATATGGGCACATCTGTTTTATAGGCAGGTCACCGTATCTGCCTGTAGAAGGAGGAGGACTGGGTTTCCATAACTACTAGCTGCAGGAGCACCAATCGGCTGCCTATATTTAGGCGCCTAACTCCCACAACCACAGCCAATGTGTTCTCTTCCTTATGATCGGCCACACCGGGGTTAGCTTAGCAAACACTACACATTCACACCCAGCGGCCACTGCAATTTTATTAGCCGCCACCTGCCCATGTGTGTTTGAAAACACCCGGTCATCATGTGTGACTTGTTGGCTCATGAACCTTTGCCAAATGCGTCATTACCTCTGAAATGTGGTTCTTCCCTACGCCGAAAACGCTGATAAGGCCATGTGTGTGCGCAACTTTCCCCCCTGTGCTTACGTTGTTACACTGCTACCCCCTCGCCCCCTTTTTTTTGTGGTTTTAAACATCATTGACACGCTGTCTGTCACCCAAGCAAGTTGCCGAGTTGCTGTCAGAGATAACAAGCGATAGTGGCTATCTGCTGGTAGCACAGGACACGCACTTCTCCCTGCTGATCACACAACGGCGTTGAAGTGGTCCGCCATGCGCCCGGGCGTTAACCGGTCTGCCACTCGGCGCTGAAGAGTGGCAGGGACACGTGGAGAACCGGCTGGGCTGTATTTCTTTTTGGTTTTACATGACTAACATAGCTGGGGAATCAGATGCATCTAAAAATAAAAAATGAAATCGTTTTGATCTTGGATTTGGCGGAAATAGGCTTGAAATCCATTCGGCCCTTGAAGTATGTCTGCAGCTATGTAAAGAAATGAAAGGCTACGGGGGGGTTATTTTAAGATCGGCTCTGTACATCAAAAGATAGTCTGGGATAGTACTTTTATTTTAGCTTGACTGACCAAACCACGGTGTTACAACAGGGGTGAAAACCCACGCCGTGGAACATCACACAAAAGAAATGTAATACATTACGAGACTTCAAATGAAGAGCATGACGGAAAATGATATCGGCTCACGGCTAACCGTAATCGGCTCAGATTGGTGACGGCCGTACCGGGTCACTCGCTCGCTCTCGCTCATTCCATACCTGGGTGGCAGGGGTCCACAGAGAGCTGCACAGCAGTTGGTGAATATGTTGCCATGGCTGTACGGGTTATAGTTGTCCTTTCCTCTTTTAGAAGACCACGAGCCTTTTATCTGCCCGACACACATTAACGCACGTCATTGAGAAGTGAAAATATAGCAGAAATGAAAGTAGCATCTGTGTGAGGAATTAGCATGTATAGTAGAAAATATAGTACAAAATAGGTCAAGTGTAAACAGCTGCCGACACTACCAGATGTTCATGCCTGGTGTGTGTGTGTGTGTTTGTGTGTGCGTGTGTTACATCAATACTCACATCTTCATTTGTGGTCTGGTTGGAGCTAATCAGGTAGGTATGGAAGCCTGAGAGGCCCACTATGGACCAGACGGAGAAGAAGCAGACCACCACCTCCAGCACAGTATCACCAGGAGTTAAGGACAACTGTGCTCGTGTGTTCTCGCTCACATCTTTTCATCTAAACATGTTCTCGCTCACGCACGCACACCCAGTCCAACTTGCTACCAGCTCAACAGACGCTGGTGGCCACCATCAATAACTCACCACAGCAGCTGCAGACAAGAAGCAGTAGATGCCGACATGGCAATAACACGCATTTGTCAACATTTATCTCACGGCAACATCTGGATCTCTCGGCCCATCTCTCCCCTCATTTCACCAGCCTGTGGTGGATGACTCAGCTGGTTCCACCGCTGGCATAGCATTTAATTTCCACTTGCTGTATGACCATTCATTAGCAGAGAGAGACAGATAGAGAGAGAGACAGAGACAGAGATTTAAAGACTTTTCTACAGAACAACAGATCCACAGTGCGAGGGGTGTGATGAAAAGGGGTTTTCTAGGCTCTCTCCACCTGATTTATGAGCATACTCTGCGGGAAGGTGACATTAATACTGGCAGACACGGCACGCTGAGTTGCTCATCCTCCATCTATCTAACCATGTATTTAGCCAAAAGATTCTTGTTGATGCGGGATAGTTGGTCAACCTTCAGAGCTGGTGGCAGAGGTTCAACCACATGACGTGGGTGGCTGGGGGTGAAATGTCAAAAGTAGAAAAGCTTTGAATGGCACGTCATTATCTCAGTCTCGTTTTCCTTGCAGTCGGAAAAGCCCAGTGAATGTGTTACATATGTTGCTTAGTGTGCCGCATGTCTTCAAACACTTGGTGTGTAATCAGAAACGTACCGATGCATCACCCAGACAGTCAGCGTGGGGTTGAAATACATAGAAAGAGAGACAAAACCGGTAAAGTTGTCTCATTTGTCTCATTGTGTCGTGTAAGCCTGACAGAAATAATGAAAAACCTGCCAGCGCCAGAGAACGGGTCAGAACACGGTCAAAAACATTGGAAATGTACTCTCCCCAACTCATCGGCCGCAGACGGCGAGTTAGCTCTGTCAACATCCATCTGTGTCAAACAGTAGACACTGTGCCCTTGACCCAACTGTGGATATACGAGCGGAAAGCAGAGGAGTGGAGGCACGAGGCAAACCAAGTCAGACGCACTCACGCACAGACACACGCGTCGTCTGAGAGATGGACACACACACGTTAAAGCACACAGCCCGGACAGAGACTATACGGAAAGGATATCTGGCCGGACTGTCTTTGAGTGCGCTGAGGAACCCATTTCGATGAGACCCTGCAGGAGAGATGAAAGAGATGACATATGAGTTCAACATAGGGCTCAATTATTCATCAAAATATTATCAAAATGACAATATGACCAAGTGCAATATCCAAATTGCAGGAGCTGCAATTTTTGGATAAGGGTAAAATGTGTAAATGTAAATTATAAATATATAAACCTTTATAATATATAAGTATATTATTTCTATCACATATAAACCATCAGAAATTAAGTAGTGTAGTGCTGCAGCTTCAGATCATCTTTTTCTTTGATGCCAAAATGATCATTCCCACTAATAGTGAATCATATCGCAACACATCCACTGGTACACAGGAAATGTTTCAGATGTTGACGTCACGTACGCTCAAGCTACTCTCTGTCTGGCGAGTGCCGCTCGCTCTGTCTTGAGTAGCAGCTGTCAGTGAGGCTTTAACGGAGGTGGACAGCCATGAGTCACGTTGCTCCGTTGCCCTCCGTGATCTCTGTATCATGGACCGTCACTGATAATATATAATAACTAATCAGAAGGTTTACAACAAGTACGGAGACACGCAGCATGTAAACCACCGCGCAATCTGAAAGCCTGTGAGTTATCATATGATAATCCATGATATGAATATTCTCAAGCGGCATTGATGACATCATTGACGACGTCATCAATGATTACATCATTGATGACGTCGACAAAGGGAAGGGGCTGAAAAAGGGGGCGGTAACCTCCATGATTCAATCCCTAACACTGCATGGGCACTACGACGTTGCCATTGCGGCAGGAAAACTGTTGCCCAACATGGCAACGACACAACAGAAAGAAAGCAAGCGGCCGAATCCTTTCAACACATCGAAGGTGACTTAATCCACAACCTCACGTGATTATTTGACGTTTATATAATCACAGAAGGTCTCGGTGAGCTGAAGCGCAGAGGAGGCACGTGAGGACACATAACACAATAAAAGCATGGTTGTAAACAGCTACAAGACGAGATAAGGTGGCAGCGTGAGACGATGGATTATGAGCCTGTTCCATAGGCGGGCGTCATGCAGCCACACGCTGTTATTTGCCAACGGCAACACACAACCTGCAACGCTGAGCGGGCTGCCAACATACATGATGGCGACAAGCGCCTGCTTCTCAGTACACCCACTTACAACCTGCTGTGTGTGCGCGTGTGCGTGTTTGTGTGTGAAACCATTTAAATCAAGAGGGGGAGAGTGGGTGTGATTGAGAGAGCTGGAGGAAAAGACAAAGATTGACTGGCAGATCAATGGCACCGTGTGTGTTGTCGTGACGCGCCTGCGTCCGTACATCGTTTCTTCCTCTCCGGGCTACTTACGTAAGATGACGTGCGTGATGACGAAGGCGAATATGAAGATGGTGAGGAAGGAGAGGGAGAGGATGAACATGTAGAAGAAACGGTAGTTCCTTCTTCCCACGCAGTTTCCCACCCACGGACAGTGATGGTCAAAACGCTCTGGGAGGGGGAGAGAGAATTACATTAACTGCATTTCAAAAGACAGCAAAATACAAAGGAAAGTAACCGGGTAGAAAAAAGATCAGACACAACAGACTGAACTCTTTGGGAAACACCTGGGATAATCTTACAACAGGCCAGACGTAGCCTGAGGGAATCTCACACATTGATGCACACTTGCGCAGACATACGTACTGCCCTCATTGTTAATCCACCTCACAAGTGCATGCACATTCAAAGAGCTCAATCTCAAAACACCACCAACCATGCACCGACAAACACACACACACACACACACACACACACACACACGACAGAACCACGACTAATTCTGCTCAAACTGGAGACCTAACAGTCTGCACAGACGTAGACGCAGTTTTCTCACTGACCGCTAATGGAAAACAGCTATTAGCAGCGCAGTCCCAGTGCAGTCTGCATGTTGGAAGATGGGTTTGGCTAGGTCAACAACCTAGCCAATAACCTTGGGAGGACTTAATCAAGGACCCTTTGAGGAATCTTCAGGAGATTGAAAATGAAGCCCGGGCGGGCTGGGAAGGGTTATATAAAATATAGGTTTAAAGTCTGCCTTTCATAGAGATAATGTGTCTGGAAGTGTTCAATTTGGATGATCTATGTGCCAACAGAATTGACATTTTTCTTCATCAGTCTTCAAACATTCTGGACATCAGAAGTATTAATCTAATAAAAACGAATGGCTAGACACTTTGAAAGCTAAACTACCATTATACTACAATTATGAGTATGCATATAATTAAGAGACATGAAAACCCATAGACCCCAATGCTGTCTAGCTGTGCACAGCTTGCAAATACTTGACTTGCTAGTCTGTGGTTATAGGGTTCTAGCAAGAGCTGTGTGACACGACATGGTATATGATGCAGTTTGAATGTTGCAATCAAAGAGAAGAGATAACCACATGTCTTTGTGCTAGCTACATTCAATTCCGTCCATCTTTGACATTGACTCTATATAAGAGGTAGGATAAAAAGGATCCTACCATTTATTTTGGTTTATTCTTGGTCGAATAATTGGTGCGTCATATGAGCGAATAACCAATTATTCTGATTCACGGACAGGGCCAGAAATGAAATTATCCACCCTTGCATTTTCATGATCTGAAAAGGTGGAAGCGTTTCGTTGGATCTCCGACCGTCGGACGGCATGTCCGTCCTCTCGGCTGCCTGGCGCATTTGATTACTTTCCAAGTTGTTTCATGACGCCCAAAGCATATCGTCCTTCAGATTTGAAGCGCGTCAAACAAGAAATCAGAATCACATCGTTTTAATGTAGCAACGCACACAGATTGCAAATGTGCGTATTTTCTAATAGGACCCCACTGCGGTCTATTTAGGACGCAGACACTCAAAAACATTTGTGTCTGTCACGGCGTAGGCGTGTGCTTTGGGGTCATGCTTACTTAAGGCTTTGGCTATTCTATGGGATTTGAAGCAGCATTCCACTGTTAATATAGTTACACAGTTCAGCCAAGTAAGACTGGTTTTGCTCAGTTAAAGTAAAACAAATATTAGCCCGGGCTTCTATTTGCTTTGAACACTTATCAACACCCAACCTGTATTTGGGACCGGTTTCTATTATTTTAGACACAGTGAAAAAGAAAGTGATAGAAGACATACTAACAAGTTTAAAAATACTTTAACCAAAAAAAATAGTATCCAAAGAAAACACCATCGATTCTTGCTGCCATGAACGAATAATCGATTATTCTGACCCACCCCTAATGAATCGTCCATCCCATTTTAAGTACTCACACTGGCTGGTAAGTTATTAATGAGCTTGTCACCCCCCCGGCGTGGACAGTATTTGGGATGGAGAGATGGGGCTGTAAATAGAGGCCCATGGGTTATGTAATCACGTTATCAGTCCATGCCAGGCAATGCAAAACGTTCATGTGTTTTCAAGTGTGTTTCATGTGCGAGTCATGTGCGTGGCTGGGTGGACTCCAGAGCCAGAAGACGATGACGGGGATTCAAGTTAAGATTTCACACCCTGGGTCTCGCAGCTCCACTATTACGCCATATCTCCCTATCTCACTCTCTGTCGTCCATTAGCTGGCTGCGCTCTTTGCGTGCGGTCATGAACAGCAGCAAAACACGCATATGCAGGTTTTTTAAAACGCGGGAAAGACTGCTATACATCGGTGATGGACTCCTTTCCCGTTGCCGGTCTACGAGTGAGCCTTACGGTTTTTCTTTCTGGTGTGTTTGACGCGTTCATCGCTGCCGATCAGATAAACACCCATGTCTACTGCAGAGTCATTTCTCCCGGGAATGAATGCCGATTGTACCCTTTGCCATTAAAGACAAAAGCCAGATGTTAGCGAGTGTTAGTGGGTTTTTGTCCAGTGGGAAAGGGGCTTTTGTTTACTTATCTTTATAGTTCATCTTTTCCCCAAACCACGTCATTGATTTCCCCCCATGTGGCCGTTACTCACCTTAGCATGTTCCCAGAAGAATCACATAAAAAAAGCATCCAAGGCACACGATTCTGGCATGCGTTCCAAAGTAAATCCTGGATTTGTTTTCCAAACAAGGACTCAGGCTAATCCGCCAGATGCATCTGAGCGGAGCACACGCCCAGCACTGAGGACAAACCACCGCACGTGCTCATCTGCTGCCCGTTCATGTTCAACCCCATGCCTAAGCACAGCGTCATATGCACAATCCACTTCCTTAAAAGCCTGGCGCACGTACGCCCCTTAAGAGACCCCTCTTGCACTCACCCACACAGTTGTCACAGAGGCTGCAGTGGGAGGTGCGCGGCGGCCTGAAGATCTTGCACGTGAAGCAGTACTTGAGCTTCACCGTCTGCCCGTTGATGACCACCTCCTTGGTCCGGGGGGGCGGCCGGTAACTGGTGCTGCCATTCGCCCCGTCTACGCCAACGACGGGGGGAGTCGCCGGAGAGGGAAAGGGAAGAGGACAAAAGGGGGAGAGGGATGGGAGAAATGTTTTTAGATTGTGTGCTCGCGTTGGCAAAGATAATGAAGGTCTGTCGCCGGAGGTTGAAAAGATGTTTTACACTGGGGAAAATAGGCTGGAGGGAAATGGAATAACTTAAAATAAAAGCCAGAAACCATTGCTTCACATGTTCTCCGATATCTATGCTCTGGAAAAGTGAGAAATGGACCAGAGTGGAGTTAGGTTGGATAGGATTGTAGTGTTTGCCGGCATTATCAGTATAGATAGAAGATAATGAGGCCTTCGTAGCATAAGAAGGTTGAGTCCTATTATTACCATGGCTGGCTTTGAGGTTTCTCTTCTGAAGCGTTTGAGTGGGAGTAAATGCGCACACGAGTGGGAGGACCATTTGCAGCATCGAGGGCAGTGAATTAACAGGAAACCGGCATTTATTTGGCATTTTGTGAAAGGGTACATTCTGAACGTAAGTGCGGTCTAAGAGATGCGTGTAATTCTTCTTAGTGTTATGGTGCCTCTTCCCTATACGCTCCATTGGCCTTTCAGCAGCCCCTGCTGGAGCCCAACAGTAAATGAGGGGAACTACTGAACAGAACAGTTATTTATTAATATAGGTGGATACATGTTGATGGGATACGCATTTATCTAACCATTTAGGCAAAAAATGAAAGGATTACATGCCCAACGACGTTTTCCTTGAGTAGCGTGAAAGTGCGTCAATGTGTCGTCAACGTCAACGTTCAGGGAGAGGGGTTGGTTTTATCATCTGGTCTACTCAAGAGTATTTTACTCAGACCACACACACACACACACACCTCAAACATAAATCACCTGAAATTAACTGCCACCACTGCTTCTCTTCTGGCATTAGAAAGCTATTACAGGGCTGTCACGATTAGTTGATTAAGCAGACTAATCGTGACTGAAGATTTGCAGACATTTAATTATGTGTCCTAATGAATTAATATGTTTCTTTTTGGTTTTCAGGCCGGTATATGCCATATCCAATATTCATATCCAATGTCAATAGCCCATATAAATGAAAAATGGCTTGCATGCAAAAATCTGATGATTAATTAAGCCAACAAAAACATTATTGGCGTGAAAGTCAATATTACATGCAAACACTTGCATAACAAGACATTCTGATGACGTGCAATCGTCAGAATAATTGACAATCTAAATTAACATTAGTTGCAGCCCTAAAAGCTAATAAAGTAAACTTGTAAATCAATAAACATGTTTATGATGGTGTACAACTGGTTCCAAGAATAAGCACCAAGTGTGTTATGTGACTGTGCCTACTTATCTTTGACATTGAACCATGCAGGCCAAAGGCCTAGTATCAGTTACAAATAGGTTTTACTTTCTTGGCGAGTATAATCGATTGTGGTGATACCCTTACATTACTTGGTATTCATCTTTAGCTATCAACACGGCCGCCATAAATCCAAGCTAGGTCCGTGAGGAGCCCTTTGTCAATATCAACGTCGAAACACAAACTTTCAACGCCACTCCCAATTTCCTACTCTGCAATAATTAAATGCTGGTCCCTGAAAACGACTGGGAATACGTCGAAGCACTCTGACACACTGTCCACTTTATTTGTATGTATGCATTAACACATCCAGCAGAGAACAAAAGGTCAACATAACCTTTCTGCTGAGCCAATATGTTGTATATTTAAGCTGCCTTGTTGGCAGAGACTCCTTCCATAACAGAGTCTAGCAAGAGATACCTGAGAAAGATAACCTAACCCTGAGAAAAGAGCCTCACGCTCGAAGATAAAAGCCAGGAACACTGTGAGATGATACAGCTCGCGTGCAAATGAACCCCTGCTAGTGCAGACACACACATACACACACACACACACACAACTATGCTAAATAAGGGGTTCAATGTCAGCCAAAAAGTGTCATGCGTTGCCGTTGCTGTTCAAAGGATTGTAATTGCTACCCTGCTGCGACACTGAATGAAGGAGGGACATAACTCTCAGGTGGAGGCTACGTTTGGTGTAGTAGTGTAAAGGCCCCGACACACCAAACCCACGTCAAAGAACTAGCGCTGACCGTTGTGTCGCCTCACATCGCCTGCGTCTGGACCAAAAAGCTGCACTTGAACACAGCGCAAAGAACAAAAGACCACAGCCAACAGCCAACTAGCACGTACGTTCTTGTGCCTGCGTGGAACGGAATGCGGTAGTCTGAATTTGTCATTCAGGCAAACGGAAGACCTAGGACTGCGGACAGACAAACCGTTGTTATGATACATACATTAAACAGAGCAGCGTTTGCCTACCGTTTGCACACCGCTCTCTCTATCACTGTTTTGTAATACAGCTACATTGAGAATATGTCCGATATGAAAATTAGAAGAAAATGTGTGCGTGCGCTCTTGGCGAAAGTTGTTCGCTGCTTTGCTCACTTCCTTTGCTTGTCTTCGCGTGCACTGACCCGCTTAAGATGAACAGCCAATCGGAGTGAGCTGTCTCCGCTATCAACCTGTCACCAATTCAACACGCTCAATCGGCCAGAAAAGGACAAGGGCCGACTAGTGCCAACGGTGCAGGACACACCGCAAAAAACTAGGGACACGTGGGCTCGCCAACAGCCCGGCATTGACCGATGTCCGCCCGGTGTGTCGGGGCCTTAATGAATGCTAAGGCCTCGTAGAGGTGACCTCAGCTGACGAGGCCTAGGAAGACAGAGGCTTCCTCGACTCCTGGGAATCAAAGCACAGACTCAGAGGACAAGGATATTTGGGTGGATGGGGTGGACCGTTAGGCCGTGTTTACACAGAACAATTATATAGCTACAAATGGAAGGCTTTGAGCTCGGACTGCATTTACTGGCACTGCAAATATTGACCCAATGGACACACTCATTGAGAAATACTGATTAATTATAGAACAATCACTTAGCAATCATGAATCATTGAGCTGTTATAATAACTATTCTTTCAGGCTTCGGGTTTCATTAATACTGAGCGAAAACCTATAACAGTAATGTTTGGTTAGATTGGCTAAGGGATGTTCAAAACATTGAAACTAATACTGAGATCAGATCAGCTGGCTTCAACTTTGAATGCATCAAATGTGTCTAATTATAGACCAACAATTCCGCATTCTGTCTTTCATTTGTCATCTGTTAATGTATTGTGCCCCGACAGGATTGACAGGCATATCTCATTCAGGAATACACATAAGGTGTGTTCCATACAAGACCAAGCGTAGGCCAGTTTTAATGTGAGCAAACCAGCTTGTATAGCGCTATCGCCGTTCACAACCTCCCAACGGGTTTAGGTGTGTAGAACCAGCCGACGCCGCGGCCGGTCTGTATGAATGAACTCTCGATCCTCGGCACGTGGTCACTGGCCCGGTCTAAGGGCTGCACTCCATTACAAGTGCAAGTGAAATATCAGAAAGGGCAACTGAGTGGAGAGGTAGTGAGGCGGGGACGGGCTATAAATAGCACCGGCTTCGGGGCACCGTCTCTCACCACTTCCTGTTGACACGACGCACCAATGAGACAACCCAGCTGCTGCCACGTCTGCATAATGTCTCCGCACCAAGAGTAGCATCTTTTTATCAGTAGTAGTAGTAGTGAGGGGAAACTTAATTGACTTTATTCAAATCTTATCGTAGCGTCAGCGAGATATTGCTTTTTTCACTCGTTCAACAAATGTACTTATTGTAAGTCGCTTTGGATAAAAGTGTCTGCCAAATGCCCTAGACGTAAATGTAATATTTAACACTTCGTGACAGCTCATCTTTGTCTAAATTATTTAAGTAAAGGATGATTACGATAGCTATTCTTTTGGTTTAAAGATTATTTCATTGCTTCTGCAAAAAAGAAAATAGCCCACCCCGTCCATAGTAACGGCCTGTTACACTGCCATAAAGCTGTGTAATAATAATCTATATACTACATTTATATTGGATATTATACATTGGACTTGACCTTACTCATCACTTGGTCCTCGCAATGGTACGTACAAATATGCTAAATCGATTGTGATTTAAGTTGGACTTGGAGCAGTTCATTTTTGGACATGGGGAGAGTATTTGTTAGACAAAATTTGTTTTTCTTTAGTTTTGGTATTTTAATTTGTCCACATAATTGCTCAACTTTTAGCCCAAAGCTATTATAGTAGAATGGAAATGGAATAGGCACTGTATGGAGTTATTTGGAAACAATACTATGAAAGTCAACATTGTTTTGCAATGGTGTATTGTATTACAACTTATCAAAATACCAAGAAAGGTCTTGTGTATGCACAGCTCTGAATGCTCCTTCTCATTCAAGGTTCAAGCGTGCACAAACATCGTCCCACAAATCAGATCCTCTCCTGCCGTGCCTGTCACTATCTGGCAAAGTCATTTTTCACAAGGATAACAGTCTGCGACTGTTCGTGCACCCATATCCTTGTCTGCCAGAGACCCATTCTGTGACTCTAGCAGCTCTACGTCCACCAAGCTACAAAGATTACCTCATCAGCCCTGATTACTTTATCACAGACCATACATTACTTTCTTTTATGATCCAATCTTAGACCCTGAGCAGCAGCAGTAATACTAAACGTCTCCTTGACAAGTCCTTGACACAAGACTTCACTCACTTTTTTTATTGCATTTGGTGTGTATTAACTGAACTGTGGAAGCCCTTTACCAGTCTGGAGGTCTTAGAGAAAGTGTGAGGGCCAGTATCAGGGAGCAGAGGTAGATTATGACACAGTAGTGACAGCAGAAGAGCTCACAGCCTGGCTTCCGCTCAACGCCTGGGGCTTGAGCTGGATAACAAGCACAGGGACACAGGAGTAGAGAAGCAGTGGAGAAGAAACCAATATAATGAGGGGGAGGGTGGCAGCGCAAAGCCGATCTGTGATACAGTTGAAGTCAACCAACAGTGTTTTAGTGAGAGATGATAGTAAAGCCAGAGAAAGGGTATAGGCAGCATGGAAGAGGAGGAAGGGAGGGGTGTAAAAAAAAGTTAGAGAAAGTGTCTGAGCCTGTTTGTATTTAGCCACCCTGGATTATCTTCACTGCTCATCTGCTTTCCCAGCACTATGCCTGGACAATCGCTACAGTTTCTATCCTCCACCATCCTCCTCCTCGTCACTTTCTTAAATAACGCCATCTTCTGCGCTCTCTCTCTGTGTACATCACTGTGACACGCACTGTGGGGCTTGAGGCAGGGTAGAGTTGAGAGCAAAAGAGAGCTGATGGCGGGAGAGAAAATTGCTTCTCCAGGGGACACAACAAGAGTAACAAAGAATAAACACTGCAGTGTTACGAGATGCATGTTTGCACCATGTGTTTGGGTGTTTGTAAGTGAGTGTAGTGAATCTGTGGAGTTACATAGGCCTTTCCTGGAAGTTGAGGCCAGACCAAGGACACCTTCTATATACAAAGGAACGCCCTTTGTATTCGTATAATTAGGAAAAAAATATATGAAAGCAGTCCATCGTATATAACGCAATATATCATGCATTATGTCTGAAATATGAAGCCTGCTACAATTCCACGGGTCTGCAAGGTGTTAAAATTCAAATGGTATCACAGGGTGGTGCCTTTAGAAAAGCAAGAGATCACCATATCTCTTGCTTTTCTCCACCACCCTGTGACACTCATTAAAGACAACAGAACCAAGCATGGCATTGTTAGCGCCACACTCTAACCATCTGAGCTAACGGCCACGTGATCAGAAACATACAAAGGAGAGACGCATGCACAAAGACGCATGCACTGGATATAGAAACTAATTACTAGAATAGTCTTTTTCTAATGAGAACTCTTAAGTATAATTCAAACGAACTAGGCATATGCCTAAATAACAAAGAACTATTTCCATAAAATACAGATAATAAAATTCAATGTGTTCAATGCATACTTGCTGTCCCTACAGAGATGCAAACATGAAGTCCTGATCTTCTTTGAAGTCCATCCTTCCCCAGCAATACGCATCTTTTGCTCAGGCAAAAATCGTGCCTCCTCCTATGCCTCAAGCCTGGCTGATGGCTATGGAACTAAATATAAATTGAGAGTACAGCGTGAGCAAATGCAGCCCAGAGCTGGCCGGGAGAGACGAGCTGGCTCCCGCGGTTGCCCTTGGCATTAGAGCTTCAGAGAGTCTGATGTTTGGCACGTGGCATCCAAAGTGATGCCAGACTGTTTAGTTCTGACATACTGAGCAGGGGAGGCAGGCATGCAGAGACATCAGGGAGATGATAGCACTGTCTAGAGATGAGCACTTGTTTCGGTTTCCAGTGTGGATCAGCAAACTTGGATACTTTGAATGACCCCGAAGAATTTGAATTCACTTTCTGTCTCGGCACATGGTTATTTTTGGATTTTAGAACTGGGTGGTGAAGTTTGGTAATGTTGACAAGATAAACCAACAGAGGAATCAATCTATTTTCTCACAGCTCAAAAAGATAATAAAATGCACTGAATATTACTAGAATAAACTGCTACTAAAGCACTATAATTATATAATACTAAATGGCTACAAAAGCCATGTCAAAGGCAATATCTAGTTTCACATTTAGGGGCACAATGGTGTTGCTGTGGTAGCTGGTGAGCAAAAGGCCATTAGAGAAAGAAGGATGATAAATTGGATACAATCACCTCAGACTTGCATTATGCCCACTTCCTATTCCCAAAGTGCAGGAAACAGTTGACAGAGCGACCTGCTCAACCACCCCCCTCCCCCCTGGCGAACAGGAAGGCTGTATCCTGTTGTACAGTCATTATGTCCACTACGGACAGTTCGGTCAACAGATCAATATGGCAACCTGAGCCACGTAGCACTCCACAACATCATTAAGTAATAATGAGGCTTTGGTTGAATTACAGAAGTTTGCAGAAAGCCTTGAATGGCTTCCCCCTTGTCGGTACAATCGTCCCATAGCTGTGTTGTGTCTTTTCTGATTAGCTGTTACAACAGCATGTTGCCATAAGCAGAGCCAAAAGCAGCACGCAGCTAAAGCTCCACATTCCAGCTTCTGCTCATGCACAACAAATAACAGCAACACACAGCTCTACTACAACCATCCAGTCCCATGAACTCTCTCTCTCTCTCTCCTAGCGGCCCAGTGTTTATTTAGCCATCAGTTCCCCGAGTCAATATATGCCTCTATTTAGTCATTCCCTCACAGCGGATCTGTCCTTGGGCTTGGGTTATTAACTTCTCGCATGAGGGCATGCATGCATGCATGCATACATGCATACATGCATACATACATACATACACACACAAACACACACACAGCAATGCAAATGTCACTATCAAAGAGCCCATGCGTCGTCTTGCTACAAGAGATGCTGTGCAAGTCAAACTTCAAATCACAACAGTGTTTGTGCACACCCTGTTCCAACGGCTTAGGATCTCTCCATTTGTAGTCCTTTCATAACCACCACCAGACATTAAAATGTGCTCCTTAAAAACGGGAGACGTGTTATATTGTCGCAAAAATATAAACATAAAAAAACAAACCAAAAAACCCAGTAGCATAGATGTAAACAAATGAAGATGATATATGCACCTGACCGGTAATCATCACAGAATAAAATCACTTCAAATCATTTCTTATACGTGTATATGTATACATAGAATGTATACATTTCTTCGATCTTTAAGCAGCAGAGCATCAAGACAAATGCCTTGTATTTTGATTCCTTGTGTGTAAACGTACGTACTGCACTTACTCCACTTGCACTGTGGGAAACCCTTCTATGGTTCCGCTTACCCATTCATATCTAAAAGGTTTAGCCCCTGACGTTAATAAACGTCAGTGGTCCATTTCCGCCTGCAGATTAGTTGCTGCCATCATTCTCGTCGGTGGCAAGCTCCATGCAGGTTTAGCTTGACAGCTTTATCCCATGTCTTTCATGTGACACGTCACATGAAAGACATCCGAAGGCATCCGACAGGAAAAACAAGGCGCAGCTGTCAACAAATAAGGAGTTTTACTTACAAACGGGAATAGCCGGCATGCAGGTAAATTCCTTTGTGAACAATGGAACCAGGAGAGCCTAGTTAATCTAGGCAAAAAAAAAGTTTGGTATGACAGAATCGACTTTTAGAAATCGTGAAAAAAGGGGGCGGGGCGTTAAAGCTAGACAGAGTCTTGGTTTCATTAATTTGGTCTACCAGCCAAGGCACTCAGTAAGTGTATCCAGGTTGCTAAAGCCCCAATTATTCATTTGGAATAAAAAACTAAAACAAAACATGATGCATACGCAAAAAGAAAGAGAAGAAAAAGAGAAAAGAGAAAAGAGAAGAGGTCCAGCGTTGGTGTTTGGGTCAACACATTGTTCACATTTTCAAGGCATTTGATTTGTTTATCCACCTAAGCAACTGTTGACCAACTGGCTCTGTGTTGATCGGAAGGGCGGTAGTAGGGGCTCCCATCCCAAGTGCTCTAATGAGATTAATTATGACCGTCCAGAGTTTGTTTAACGAGGCCCTGCTGGCATATGGAATGGAAAGCAGCTCTGTGGAAAATGAGAATTTCATATCTACGAGAGTCCTTGAGCCCATTTGTTTAATGTTTACACAGCATAAACTGTACCCTTGAGCAAGACATAAGGCTTAATTATACTGTGATAATATGCAAACGAATGCATGTTTTTAATGAAATATTTGATAAACATTTAGATAAGATTCATAAACACAGTGATTCAAAGGGTGGAGAGAACGGACAACAAACACCAACACCACCATAATTCAATTAGAGCACATTTATTACAACCGCACGTTCACCTTCAACATCATGAGGGAGACCCGGGCGCTGACCAAATGTATGCTTCCTCAAACTGGGGACTGTAGCAGTGCTGCTTTGTTACAGACTAGCCCAAGACAACCTTTAATCGGTCGTTTTAAAAATCTCCAATCTCTGACTGACTGCATTGTTGTTACCACGGTAACGGTTGACGCTTGCTTGACTGGCGGGAGATACTAAAAGTTGTTAGTTAGATTAGAACATAATCTATGAACTATTTTAGATTTAGATTAGAGAAAATATTATTTGTTGACCTATGAAGCCTTTAGTAAAAACAAATAAAAACATCATCATTTCGATTAATAAATCTGAAAAATGTTCACAGACAGCCTGGCAGATTTCCAGACCCCTGGGGGTCCCCGGACCCCACTTTGAGAATCACTGATCTAGAGGACTCTTTGAGCGGCTCTTTGAGTGCATTCCAGAGAGGAACAACATCCTGGGACCAAACAGAGAACCAGATACTGAGCAGGGTTAAAGTGGTAGGAGGACATAGGGGGAAGGAGCGCGAGGAAAGTGTGATATGGGGGAAATAAACAGCTCTTCATATATCTCTAGTTATCTCTGCCATACAGCAGGGAGCAAAGGAAGGAGGAGGACGGAGAGAGAGAGGGGAAGAGCCGGAGAGGCGTACAAAACGTCAAATACTCTGGAAGCAAAACATAATATACAGGAGATAGAAAATGAAAAGGTGGCTCAATAGAGAGCTCAAGCAGATAATACTAGTAAGGCTAAGGCTTGGGTATAGACATAGAACAGATTTTAAAAAATAAACAGTGCAAAAGCCGTAATTGAGGGCAAGAAACGGGGAAGGAGATGGATGGCAACATTAAGGATAACGGCGGGTGCCGAGTCAAATTAAGCAGAATTGAATAACTGATCCCACAAACTGTCGCAATTATTCAGAGCTATAACTTTGGCATTAGCGTGTCAGAATCCCCTGAGCCAGTTGGAGGGTCTTACCTATCTGTCGCTCCAAGTCAGCCGCCTCGTCCGACGTTGCCCTGGGCAGGACCCCCGGGTCGCTGAAGCTGGTCCTCAGCAGGGTACCCAGCACAAACAGAAACAGTGCGCCTCCTATCAACGGGATGGTTGGGGTCAGCTCGCTAGCCAGG
>OMKP01090503.1:0-20077 GCA_900302375.1 Bathygadus melanobranchus | reverse complement strand
GGGGGGGGGGGTCGTCTTATAGTGGAAAACCTTACAGCACTGCTGCCCCTCCCTCCCCAGTCACTCTGTCACTATGGTTTCAGGTCCTTGAAAATGTGTTCGTTTTCGTGCCAGATGGGAAGTATATAAGCTGCTGCTGCTGGCTGTATATTTGACTTCAAGGGCCAGGGCTCGCACCTAAAACAACCGACTCTTCCCCTCCACCCATCACCCATCACACACACACACACATCTTTGCGTTTGGCTGAAACATCATTTTTATGTCAAGGTGTATTAACGGTGGCAAGGCTGTGGTAAACTACTCACACGTTCGCATCTAATAACCCAGCATGCAAATAATAGAACACGTCACAGGCTGTAATTAAGACAAAACGGGGCAATGGGTTTAGCGCCATCTTTTGGTCAGTTGGTGAAGTGCAGCAGACAAGAGACATAAACTGACTTAAGGCTTTGGTCGGGTCCTGTGGTTCTGCCAAAACAGACGGAAGACATTGACATTATGTCAATATGACTTCATAGAACCTTTGAGTTAATAATACAGATACATCTAGGCTATAGTTATTTACAATTATTACAATCAAATCAAATTACAATCAAACATGCGAAAAACGATAACTAGCCTATATAAAGTGTAAATATTATTAAAAACACAAAATATTTAACATATTTATATAGGCCTACAGACAACGTATGAATTATGAAAACCTTTTATTATTATTAAATCAAGAGTAACAATATTGTCTATAACCTATAGCCACTATGTAACGGGATACCGCTAAAACATGGTAGTCCTACCATAATATTTAAGTGTGTGTGTTTGCATTTATTGTATGGTTTAAAAAAATAAAAGTTATCCTTTTCTCTACACTTATTGACCCAGTGAATCTAATGTAAGCCATGTGCTGCTAACCATTATAGGCTATTCTTCAAGAAGTGAATCTGAAGCTAAAAAAATACTAGAAACTAAACGAAATAAGAAAACATTACGGGGGGAAAAATGAACTCTACTAAAAGCGAGACAATACATTTGAAGTGACTAATTGTGTCGCTGTCTTAGAGGCTCTATTTTAATAGGCCATGACATCTTGTTATCCTGTCTGTTTGGTCCTCCTACTTCAATGTCCAGCGATTATTTTGATTTCCATCTCCATCCTGTGATGCTGGAGGAGACGGATGAAGTGGCTGACCACAGAGAGACAGCGTCTGGGAAAACATTTCTTAGAGGGAAGGAAAGAAGAGAGGGCGACCGAGAAGAAAGGGAATAGGACATTTTTCAAAATGGCTAAAGCGTCAAATGAGATCAACCGAAGAAAAAAATAATCGGCGGCAATATTAAATGCGAAACTTTACGGGAATCGACTCACGCACTGTCCTGGATGGTAAAAGATGGTGTGTGTGTGTGTGTGTGTGTGTTGTTTAAATGAGAAAAACATGCCTTATAAAAAAGCACAAACACAGAAGATATAGGCCTAGTCTTTGAAGCTCCAGACAGTCATTAAAAAAGTAGTAGGCCTACTTGAAGTTACGTGCTGTAGGCCTACTTTAAGTTACTTGCTGTAGGCCTCCTTTAAGTTACGTGCTGTAGGCCTACAAATGGTGTCTTGTGGGCAAAACTGCACATGATGGCAGCTTGTGCCATATCCTAACAGTTTCCAATTAACCTTACAATGAAATCACGTGAACCATTCCACGATAAGATATCATTCTTTATCAATAATGCAGTAATGGAACATGATGATGGACATGTTGACTACAGATGTGGACAGAGAATATTCATGAAACGCAAAATTCAACCGAGTCCAGGAGAATGAACGTGGATTGCGTTCAACGTTTTTAATGCATTGAGGAACACGGTAGAAGTGTGTTATTATACGGAGTCACGGGTCTCCTTTTGAGAAGCGGCTCGTATCTCCCTCGGAGAGGTGGGGAGGGGAGGTGTTGACGAGATGCAAACAAGTAAAGACTCGAGGAGGAGCGACATGAGGCCTGATAACCCAGTTTTCCGCCCTTCCCGCGGAGACCCTCTTTATAAGAGCTTCTCATCATCGCTCCTGAACGTCCCCCAAAAATAACCCGCAGCGCCGGGTCGCTGCTCCTACTTCAACTGTGAGGCTCCGTGCGCGTCGCTCATCCGCAAACTTAAGAAAATGGAAACTTATTTTGATTTAATTCATCACGCATGAATCATGTTATAATTATTTAGGCCTATAAAGTAAAATCCTAAATAATGCATTATTTATTTTTGCACCGCTCACAAAAACGGCAGATGAAATGCAGGCAGCCTACTGTTTGTAGGCCGACTTTTTGCCAAACACAATTATGAAAATACTACAATGTGTAGGCTGACATGTAGGCCTCTAGGCTCATTGTAAACCCCGTTATTCAAGTCGTTTGATAACGGCAGGCCTACATATTTTATGTGATGTAACGTTATTTGCTATTTTGATTGACTTAGGCCTATAAAAAACGTAGGCTACACTCACGCATAGACGCGAGCACACACACTTTACACACACACACCGGGCTAAAACAAGCTCTATTTCAGGGTTTTGCGGTTTCACTGTTATATTTTGAAGAATGAAAAGGAGGTGGAAAAAAGGAGAAAAAAACCGGCTTTGCGTGCAAAGTGTAGATCAGTCCCGTGGCAGACGGCGGAAACATTGTCTTGCAGAACACCGTTAAAGCGTCGGTCCCCGCTCAAATGCTTCATTCCTGTTTTACAGTCCGTCCAGATTTAAGGCTTGACAGCAGCAACAGGTCGTATAAAACAGCACTGTAAATAGTCCTTCATACACGAGACGTAGACCTAATTAGAGTCCCCCCCCAAGTTAGTTAGTTGACCTGCGTCCATTTTGGCCCAAGCGAAACTGAAATGTTTGTCGATCATACTGATCGGAGACAAGAAATGATACGTGGAAAGGTTTATATGTGGTAGGCCCATCTGAAACTTTTGGGCATAGCCTACTACTAATGTCCCAATCTAGTAATACTATCCAAGTCATGAGAAAAGTAGGCCTATAGGTTTCATACAAACCAAACCTGGACGCACAGCTGTCATTTATTTTAATGCCAAGCCGTGAAAAGGACTAATCTGATTAGGGATCAGCGATTTACTAATTTCTAAACACAATCGTTAACTGGGGGTGTCTACCTGCCAGTTGCTGTTCAGAGATCTTATGGCCGATCCATGTATAGACTTTAAATACATGAACGTAAACTATAAACTCAAGTCTGTTTGCCCTTTATGGAATGAGGCAAGATGGAAATCTATTTAGGTTCAAATTTGTAACCTAAACTCATACACAAAAGTGTCTGGAACACCATACTCAATGTCTCTAGGTGCTAAACCCAACCAACCATAGGCTACCTTTAACCCATTGCTCTTCAAGATTAATTGTAAACTGAAATGCTTACATTTTGCAGCCAACATTAACCTGAACAACAGTGTCATGATGAAACACTTCCCTGAGTTCTAGTGACAAGGAAACAAGGCCAAAACAGTTGAAAAAAAAAAAAGTTTATTTATGAAGCAACAAATGTAAATGGTAAAAGGAGTATTTATACAGCACTTTTATCCAAAGCGCTTTAGATTGAATCACAATCACGCAGTCATACACAGACAGCGGTGTCAACCATGCAAGGCAACAGCCAGCTCGTCGGGAGCAGTTTGGGTTGTGTGTCTTGCTCAGGGACACCTCGACAATTAGCTAGGCGGAGCTGGGGATCGAACCAGCAACCTTCCGGTTGCCAGACAACCATCTCTACCCACTGAGCTAGTGCCGCCCCCCAAATGTGTCACAGTAAATGCTTGTGCTGGGTGATTTAGAAGACTTCAATAATCAATTGTACATGATTACAGCGCAAACTGCTGATGAAGACTCATGTTAAATAAAATGTGGCAATACATTGAAAACAGTACAGACAATGAAGTCAAATATTTCTAACAACTTCAGACTATAACGCAGTTGATTCTTGACAGTAGTATGGCCATGGATCGGCAGCCGCAGACCCTCTTTACACCAGACCGAGGAGCACCCACCTGGGGTAAAGGAGCAGCTACGTCCCCACTGCACCTGGACAACCAGGCTAGACTGAGGAGACTTCTCCCGCCAGTCCAGGAGACTCACTGTTGAAGGAGATTACGCTTCATTTTCAATAAGCATGACAACATTTGAAGGGCAGTCAGATAACACAAAATGCAGTGACAGTGCCGCCTGGGGTTAAACTCAGGTAATTGCATTTAGTCATCTGGCAGATGACTAGTCTTTACAGGCAGGGCAGACAAGCAAAGCCTCAACCCTGCACTATGGAACTCATACTGCAACCAGTTTCTTCAAATATCTGAACTAGAAAGTCTCAAGATTTAAACAAGCCTGTCCATGAATCAATCCATCCAGGGAATTTTTCCCCAATAAATAGTTCTGGTCTACTTTTGCATAGATTGTAATTTAAACA
This sequence comes from Bathygadus melanobranchus, assembly GCA_900302375.1. NCBI lineage: Eukaryota > Metazoa > Chordata > Actinopteri > Gadiformes > Macrouridae > Bathygadus > Bathygadus melanobranchus. The sequence goes on along the minus strand of OMKP01090503.1, from coordinate 15,622 downwards.
TTTTGCTTCCCTTTGAGACAAAACTATCACACCACTCACCTGGTTCTCTGCACCATGGACACCAGTCTGCTGCATGGCCAGCATCAAGTGCTGTGTTGAAATACCAGGGCACCGTACTAGCAGAGTGCTGTGGGACCAGAAGGTCATCATGGTAACCATCAAAGTGGTGTAGGTACTACTAGCAGAGCATCACGGTACTAGCAATCAAAGTGGTGTCGGTACCGGCAGAGCATCGCGGTACTAGACAAAAAGGTGCTGGACCCTAGAAGAGTATCATGATACTGCACATTCAATTCAGGTTGGACTAGACCGTCAAGGTCAGACCAGAGAGGAGCCAGGTAAGGCCTTCATTGAGTCACTCAAGACCAGCGAGTCTCCAGCAAGATTCAAGAGTCCACCTGGACTCCTGATAGCTTCACCTCCTACCCACCTCCCCCCAACCCGATCAATACTTTAATCCCACAACTCCTGGATCCTGAACACTTATGTTTGTATGTCCTGGCACTTAGTAGGATCCTGTATGACCCTTGAAATATAACTTGCATAGCATCTTATACTGGCTACCTGCTATTGTACAGTAAGGAGCCAACCTGGCAATTGTAAGCTTGTAAACTTGTTCTATTGACCTGGCAACTAGGAATGCTTGTAACTTGTTCTGTTCTACTTGTACTATACCTTCGGCAATATATCATTGTCTCCCTCTTTCAACAAATGTGTGAGTTTTTTGTAAGTCGCTTTGGATAAAAGCATCTGCCAAATACTCTAAATGTAATGAGATTTAAGAAACTGCTGACAAACCATAGTTGACATTTCTAACTGATAGTTTTCCCACACAGTAGCCACAGTTACTTCACCATAGTAGCCAGTTTCACTATTTTGTTGCCAGAGTTACCAACACACATCCCAGTGTACACGATGACTTTATTCTGGGGGGGCCACAGGGGGCCCCCCCAGAATAAAGTCAGTCAGCTCATCTACCAAACAGGCCTACAGACAACACAGTACTCAAAACAGAAGCAGTAAAATGCAGGTAACACACACAACAACACAGCTCACCTTAAGCAAACAGCCAAAACAAATCCAAACATCTTCAACAAGCTCATGAAAGAATCCAACTTGGGTTACTCACTGCAGTACACCTGGCTGACGTTCCCCCGTTAGTGGCCACGTTTGTAGATTGTTCTAAAGATCACACATAATATAGGAGGTGCGCTGAGACAGGTGAACTTAATTGAGAGCTAATGAGCACACTGATTGGCTGAGACAAGTCGGAGGAGCCACCTGAAGAAAATCAAACAACATCTTTTCTAATTTGTTTGGTTTTTCATTGGGTTGCATAAAGAGTAATTAACATATATATTTTATATAATTTATCATATAATATTTCATAACCGGATTTGTGATAGACCACCTTTTTCATTTTCCACCTCCCAAAGATGTGCACTCTACATATAATTATGTATTATCAATGAATGTTCTTCGCCCATCTTCAACAAAACCTTCCAGTCAGATTCATCATGAGCATCCCATCCCGTGTAGCATGTATGCTTGTGCTCCACTGTCTTCCTTCACTTCTTTTACTATGAAACACACCTGTAGCAGCGGTTAGGTTATCCATCGCTGAAAACTGCAGTCATGTCCCCCTGAGTGGCTTGTAGGTCCAAACGATAGCCAACAGCCGTCTTATCAGGCTGGTAAGAGCAGACGAAGAGTATAGACGTCTGCGACGGGCAAATTGATGGCCAGGGAAAAGGTTGAGAGGAAACATACACGTGTCTGCTGGTGATTGCATTGATTGGTGATAACACAGCAGAAACGAGACCAAGGAAAACACAAACAAGTGTCTTTAGAGAGAGATAGGCAGAGGCCTTTTAGTAATTTTATACTGGCTTCTGGTGGATAGATGGACAAAGGATGGACTGTACTGAAATTAACTACATTTTACGTCTGCCTATTGACAAAATGTCTGCTCAGTCACTGCAGGAGCGCACTGAAACTCAAACGTACACGTATACACACACACAAAATATACTACACACCAACTTGATCCATCCCAACGATACACACCAGCGGTGTAAGAACCAGCGATGTTCCCGGGGTTTCTATATCTCTCTCCGGGCCTATCTTGAGTGGATGCCGCTGACCGTGTCCTGGGAACCCAGGACAGAGAGTGATAACGCTGACGACCAGCCTATAAGCCATCAGATAGACGGAGTGCTATCACTTACAGACAGACGGCAGGAGGAGGGAGAGGGGGAGGAGGCAGCAGCTGGATATGTCTTCAGCGGGATTAGCTGATATATAGTACACCGTGTTCCCAGGTCTGTCCCAGCTCAGCCCTGTGACATCACCATATGTGTGTGTGTGTGTACTGAAACTGAAATAAAATGATTCATGCATAAATGTTGAGTTTTGACAAATGCAGTTCAGAATTAACTACAAATTAAGTGTGCGTGTGCGTGCGTGCTAGCATTAGCCTATTACTGATATATTGTTATTGTAATCATAATTTAGGGCATTATGCATTGCGCTGGTATACATGCGATGTGATATGATACACGAGACATGATTATATATGATCTATGGACAGCGTATCGATGCTGAACAGGATCATGCCTGTTTGTTCAAAGGGGATCTGAGAGCGGCAGATGTTGGGTAAGCTATCCCATGTGGAGTGGTCCTAGAGCCCCGGGAAACGGTAGTCACCGTGTTTTATGAACTGACCGTCTTCAGAGTGTCTGGTGTGCCTCCCGCGGTGGTATCCATGGTGACGCTGATGTGTTTGGTACCAAATACAGCAGACATCTCACCTGCCACTCACTGTGTGTCACACGGCAGACAGGGAGACACACATATTGTCCGTATCGTAGATGACCTGATAGCATCAAACAAGCTGCACACGGTAACCACGTCCAGATGCCCTCTGGTTGTGACCCTGATGCTCTACGGCCGGTCACCACTAGGGGGTAGTAGTCCATCAATCAATCCAGTTTTCTTTTGTGGGGTACTTTTATTCTGAAGTATACTACATTCACTCGTACACCTTCCAGGGGGTTGCTATAGGACTGCCAGTCAATAATAACTTCCTACAGCCTTTTGGTAAAGTGAAGTCATTAAGCCATTTCAAAGTAGTAGTTTCTGACATCACAACTGGGAGTGGTTTTGAAATGGCTCGTAATGCCTCATCAACATGGCAGCTGGAGGTCGTGTTGTCATATTTTATTCATATCATTTCTCTTTTCTTCATAAAACATGTCCTTTTGAGGAAGGATGGTGTTACTTACACAGGACAGAGATGGGGATGTTTCAGTACATTGAACCAGAGGCCAGCCAGATGATCGGGTTATACCAAAATGAGGGGCATGTGTGCAATAAAACGAGGATTACTATTGATTGTAAATGCAATATTTCAATATTCATTAAATGCTCATGTAATGCTATCTCCTATCACAGCCGATAAAAAACGTTCACTGAAACTATTTGGCAGTAAATCCTATAGGCCTACTTGTTGAGTTGTCTTTGTCTATTTTTATAAACCCTTCTTAGCTTTCTAGCATTTCAATACGACGCAGGGAACAGCACTGTTGTGGAACCCGTGTCTCAAACCGGTTCCATCAATCCCGTTTCTCGTGTGGACTTCTAGCGTGAGTAGCAGTGCCAATGCGCCACCTGCTGGTTATAGTTGGTAAAGGAGTACGTTGAAACCGTCGTGAATGGATGATTATTACAATATTACTATTAAATACTACTGCTATTATAGTAAGGATTGATTAGGCACAATTTGCCACAATTGACACTACTACAATGGCTAGTAGCCACACTTCTCTGATCATCCGTTCTATAGTAACACATCTAATTTTAAAACTGTTGCCAGACTAAAACATGGGACTTTTTTAAAGGGCTATTTATTATCACTTCAATACTAAATATGTTTAAATGTAATTGTGCGACAAGCCCTTCTTTAACCCTCCATAGAAACATTAGAAACTCTTGACGTCATCTCATCCAATCAATGGAGAATATTTAAATGATAATGACTTCATTTGACATATCATTTAAGTATTTGAACAGACAAATATTAGCCAATTATCCTTCACAGGCATTGCTTTGGACACCATACGCTAATAAACAAACAAAAACGTTGTTAACAGTTGACTATTTAATTATTATTCATACACACACATTAAGCAGACGTGGTGATCACAGTCCAGTTCTTACACAAGCCAAGAAATACTTTCCACCACAAGGACTTAGAAACACATGACTTCTCTCCTCCAAGCTGAGGAAATGCACCACATTCAGCACAGACATCAGTATCTATCCTCAACAGACCAAAACAAGACACCCTCTCAACGCCTTTATGAAGTAGCTTTCCTCTGTCTCCGTCTCTCTCTCGCTCGCTTCACCCCTCTCCTTTAAGTTCTCCTCTTGCCTCTCTTGCCGCCGCCGCCTCTCGCCGACCTGTGTCCCCCACTGGGGCCCGGCCGGCCCTTCTGCCTCATGTTCTTGAGGCCCCCGCTCTGCAGGAACTGGTGCTTCTGCTGTTTCCTGCGTTGCTTCAGGATCTCCCCGCTGCTCTTTAGCTCTGAGCGGACCCGCTGGCCCCCCGGGGTCAGCTGGGGCCCGGGGCTCCGGAACGACTGGTTCCGCCCGCCTCGTCCTCGTCCCCGACCTGTGATAACAATAATAACAATGATCATAATACAAAAATAAAACAATACAATACAACAATAAAATAACAATACTCATCAACAATACGATAATTGTAGAAATGGTAGCAAAGACTTATTTTTTCCCACGTTCAAAATGGATAAACAAGTCTAGTGTTTGTATGAATTCATTTATAAAGTACCACAGCTACTGGTAATGTGTGGCTATGTGCTAACCAATGGCAGCAGACATTAAGGACATTTTGACCAGCAATGGTTAAACTGGATTTATGCTAACAGATGAATATCTAATACATAAATACATATCAGACTCTCCTGTTATCCTTTAACTTAACATGTACGCCAAAAAAACAACAGAACTGCAGCGGGCTTGTAAAAGTCGACTTTCGTGTCCAAAAACGACTTCTGGAGTGACCGTGTGAAACATAGACTAAACGAACGCACGACCCACCTCCCCCAAAGCCCCTTCCTCTTCCTCTGCCTCTTCCTCCTCCTCTTCCTTCCCCACCGTCAGAGTCACCATCGTCAACCTTGTACTTTTTCTTCCACTCTTCATAGCTGACGCGAGGGTTAAAGGTCACAACAAGCACGGCATACGTAACACAACACGCAACATATCACAGACAAGCAAGAAAACATCGTTTAATCCAACTATGATGAGAGGAATCTCTGTATGTATGTCTACCCTTTGATTTTCTCAACAACCGTTCATGTGATCGACCTGCTTGGCGGGTGTATTGCCCCGAGGACCCAGTGCAGTGTCGGGTGTGAAGTTGTATGGGTGCGCGGTTCTCCAGAAAGCTGTAAGCAGCAGCGATACCGGAACCACGCAAGTCGGCACCGTCTCGAACGGGCACGTTGACTAGTAGAAGAGGAACGGCGCGAACAGAAAAAGGATACAAGTTCTTCTTGTTCTTGTTGCTGACCACCTGACCCGTCTCCAGGCGGACTTTCTTCTTCTGATCTTGTTTCCCGGTGTCTTTGACAAAGCGCTTCTTCTTGCGATCCCTGCGGGGGGGGGAACAGCAGCCGTGTCACGTGGACGTACATGAAACCACGAGGGGAAGCTAGCAGGCAGTCCGACATACAAGCAACGGTGTAGCAGAGACACTGTTGCTAACCCTAACCCTAACCCTAACGCTAACTATTGACTAAACCAGCGCTTTTCAACCTGTCGTGTTGCCTGTCTTATTGTTTTTAAGATTTTATTCTGGAAGTAGACACATTTACAATAACTGAAAAATATAGGTAATTGAAAATAAATATAGTTCAGTAAATATAGTTTTATGGCTTGTTATTTAAAAATAGTGTCACTTTGTGCATTCCATCATGTTTTCCATTGTAATGTTTTGTGTTCATTTGTGTTAGCTACATAAACACACTGGGAGCATAAGCAACATTGCTAACTTGATCCCTCCACTGTTCCCCACTGGCCAGGGTCTTCTTGGTAAAGGGCCTTACCGGTAAGGGCCTTACCATTTCATGATTTGTTTATGCTGGTTCAGGGACTCCCCTTCGTCTCCCATCATGTCCAGGACAGCAGAGGTCGCCTGCTGGTCAAACATGGTCCCATCGGCTCCCAGGCTCAACCTGACGACCACAAACATACACAGGTCACAGGTCACAGGTCACACAACGTCAGAAACCAATCACAACATGGAAATGTTGTCACGATTGGAACCAATGCCAGTAGATCTTCATGTCAACAATCATGATTTTATTTGATTTAGTATTTTTCATTACCCTCTCTCAGAGTCGAAGTCTTTCGGTCTGTAGGGGATGTAGTACTCCTCGTCTCTTCCACCTGCTTTGTTCTTCTTAACCTTTGGCTTCTCTGTGTCTTCGTTCTCCTGCGCTGGGCGCCTCCTCTTCCCCCCCACCACCTCTGAGAACACCCCCTAGTGGACAAACGGAGCAATCAATACCGTTTCATATGAAATAGACCGAATAACGATGTTAAAAGATGAACAGGAATTAGTACGGAAGGCTTTTCTCAGAGGAGAACAACTTTACTTCTGGCCCGAAACTTCAGTGCAAAATAAACATATCAGTTTAAGTGAAACTATAGAGAAAGTAAATAAATACAGGCCTGGCCTACAATATTAAAATGTTAAATATTATGTTTCAAGGATAGCAGCGATTAGGGCTGAGCATTGCTGCATATCATGATATCGATATTATATTGATATAATGTCGATATATTGCCCGGCCCTAGCGGAAATCAATTGCTGCCCAGCCAAGGCCAGACTGGGTCTGGGTCTGGACTCACGAGGCGATGACGTACCTGTAACATCTCCTCGTCCTCCTCGCTGCTCTCATCCCCTCCGATCAGGGCGCGGGCCTGGCCGCCAGCGGCGGTGGGCAGGGGTGGGTGGAGCAGCCGGTTCTCCGTCACCAGCTCCTCCCGCTTCCTGCTGAACTTCTCCACCAGCTTGGCGTCGCGGCAACGCTTCCTGCGCATAACCACGCACGCCTCCGTCTTGCTGCTGGAGTTGATCTCGAAGATGGTCTGAAAACGTGTTGTTTTTTTAATACATTTTCTTTCAGACGGGGCTGTGTCTGTTCAACTGGACAACGCAGTGACTCAAGACTCACCGATCTGGACTTGTAGCCCTTGATAGCGTCGACGATGTGGAGGCGTTCTCGTTCCATTTCGTCCATCCCGGCACCTGAAGTCATCAAAGTGGGAGAACACGTTTGGCAAAACAGCAGATGGTTGACATTGCCGAGGTAAAGGGCCCCAGGTTTACCACTAGGTGTGATTTTGATTAGCGAATCCCAAAACAACCGTAATATACAGAATCGTGACTCTTGTATACGGTAGATTTGCAATAAATAGCTCGGGCGGCATTGTCGTCTCTCCATAGCACCTCGACAAACATTACCAATAGCATCGTCTTGATCTTTACATTAAGCCCGATGAGACTGTGACTGTTAAAACGCTCTGAAGGGTCATGAGCCAGGAAAGCGTCCAGACTGACCGAGCATAGGGTGGACGGCCATGCCGGTCAGGTCCGTGTTCTTGACCCTCTTGAAGGACTCTGGCGAGGGGCTGGGCCGGGACTTGAGGTACTGTTTGTAGGCGTTCTCCGAGACGCGGTGCATGTTGCTCAGGTCCAGGGAGGTCTCATGGGCGGTCATCAGCTGGGAGGCCTCGTCGTCCAGGATGCACTGGGGCACGCGGCCGAATACACCGTCAGAATCTGGAAAAGATACATATAGAAATAATTTGATGACCGTTCCAGTCATAATTATTGGATGTAGATCATCTGAATTAAATGAGTGTTGGCACATTCAGCTATGCTTTTTTAATATCTTTATTAAAAGGTGCTCTGGGTAGGATTTAAGAGCTATAATTTCTGTGTCATTAGCTAGTTAGTCTCTCTTTACAACTGCTGAATATTACCTACGGTACCTTCAAATACACAAAACATTTGTACAGTTTTCACAAAGTGTGTTCCTCAAACCAGCTTCCCTGGCCTCAGTCATTCATTTATAAAGGCAGAGCGGTATACACAGTTTAGATACATCGTTCCTAGCAGCTCTTTTCGTCCCTTGACCACAGCGGTCATCCATCAAGGACGTGGCCCCTTTGGCGAAGACCCACCTGCCGCATGTTGGGGCGTAGCCAGCTGTAGGGGTCTTCCCAGGAAGAGGTGGAGGTCGTAGACGAAGGGAACCTCGTCTGGACACACCAGGCTGTAGGCCACGCCGCTACGGCCAGCGCGCGCCACACGACCTGGCGGGACCGCGAGAGGGACGAGTGATGAGTTGAATTCTCAATTCCCATGACCACACAAAGTCTACCTGGCGGGATTGTTGAGCAAGATGCCCCTACCTGCTCATTAATGACATGTATGTATGACTGAATTCACTGCAAGTTGCTTTGGATGAAAGTGTCTACTAAAAGACTAAATAGCAATAGCAGAAAATAAATAAATCACATTGTGTGTGTGCACACAACAAGCTACAAAACAGCCTCTTAAGCCTCAGATAAACATATCTGGACCATTGTGAGTGACTTACCGACTCTGTGCAAGAACAGCTTGGCCTTGGAGGGGAAGTTGTAGTTGATCACGTTGTCCAGCAGGGGGATGTCAATACCGCGGGCGGCCACGTCCGTCACGATCAGCACCATGGCCCTCCTGTGGACAAACTTGCCGATGTTGATCTTCCTGGCGGTCTGGTCCAGAGCGCTGTAGATGTACGCACACTCCACGCCCTCCACCGCGAGAAGCTGCATGAAAACACAGGTCAGAACAATTCTAGATAGAAAAAAACATAACCCACCCCCTAACATGACCTTAATATTTTGATCATTAACAATCAGACACTTTTATCCACAAAAGGGGCATAAAGGTATTTTTCATTTTTCAGATAAATAGCAATTAATGATAACAGGGTTCCCACGCCTTCTTAAACATCAGATTCAAGGACTTTCCAGGCCCAATTCCCTCAAGGACCCATTCAAGGACCCAACACGGCATAACTTTCAAGGATTTCAAGGACCCGTAGACAACCACTAATTAATTAATGGTAATTAATGAGCAGGCAGGGATAGGCCACATGCTCGACGATAGTACAGACATCGGGGTTCGAACCCAGAGCCTCTCTGCTATGGACTCAAACACCCCAACCACTAGCAGATCCTGACCGTTAATACTGACCTCTTTCACGTACTCCACGTGGTGTTTGGTGGCTACGAACACCACCGTCTGCTCCTGGGGCTTGATCACATTGCGCAGCAGGTGGAGCAGCAGGGCCGGCTTGTCGTCCAGACGGAGGTGGAAGAACGACAACTAAAAAGGAAACAGAATGGATACAACAGCATTGAGTTATAACCATTTTCTCCCCAATGTCCCTGACTCATCTCGGAGTGCCTCTAATGCGCTAGCCTGATATCAGACAGGGTTGCAAACTCGTTACTCTCCAGTCTGACGCGGCCTCCGCTCCACTCTAACTGATTTCCGTAGGGGCGGAGGATTAGATTTTCCCTAACCAATCAGTAGAGACCAATGATGCGTAGCCATGCCAACATACTAGTTTTAAGAGTGCAGTGAAGTAAAAACACCGGGCGATGTTGAGAAGATGAGAGCGTCTATGTAAAAGAAATGTTTTTGACTACTTGTCAGGGTGGAAAATTCACAAATTATTGTAAAGAAATGGCAATCGGCGCCATTGTCAACAGCTTGACAACAACCCATGGCGCATCGTTAGTCCCGCCCATGACGCTGATTGGATAAGGGCTTTTTCAACCTAGAAATCGCTGTTATGTATGTATGCATTTATATAGCACTTTTATCCAAAGCGCTTTACATTTGCCTCACATTCACCCATTCATACACCGACGGTGGTGTCAACCATGCAAGGTAACAACCAGCTGCTCAGGTTAGGGTGCAGTCAGGAGCAGTTAGGGTTAGGTGTCTTGCTCAGGGACACCTCGACAATTAGCTAGGCGGAGCCGGGGATCGAACCAGCGACCTTCCGGTTGCCAGACAACCGCTCTACCTCCTGAGCTACTGTCGCCCCTACACGCCCCTACATGTCACGATGCCAGACCAGAATCAGTCAACTCTGTGGAGTGGGCAGACTCAAAGGTCTGGACGCAGGCAACTAATGTCCCTCAATGTACCCTGAAAAGCATTTTGTAGCGTCAGCACTTCCACAGAGCTGCATCCAAAACAATATGATCCATACCTTGAGCTGGTCGCTCAGCTTGCTGTCCACATCCAAACGAATCAACACAGGTTCTGTCAGACCTGCAAACAAACAAAGGACAGACGCTGAGCTCCATGTGTCTATATCATCATCATCATCATCATCATCATCATCATCATCAGAAAAAGCCTTGGGGATTTACCCAACATTACCTGTAATATATAATGCATAATAAATCACCTTGAAGATGTTATTAAAAAAAAAATTATTAGGAACTGAAAACAACAGCACGCTGCCGGTTCTAACCCTACAGCGTTGGGTCTTACCGGCTCTGGCAAACTCCACCAGCAGCTTGGGCAGTGTGGCGGAGAACAGGAGGCTCTGCCTGTTGTCCGGAAGCCTCCTGATGATCTCCTGCAGCTGCTCCGCAAAACCCATCTCAAACAGCCTGGGAGAGGATGAGGAGGGAGGAGGACACAGCAGTGAGGAGACACCCTGACCGACAGCGGACTACCACGGGTGGGAAGGAAGTATGGATGGGTGTCTTACCTGTCGGCCTCATCAAACACCACGTACTCCACACACTGAAGTTTCAGGTTCATCTGCTGGATGACGTGCATGAGGCGACCGGGAGTACCAATGATTCTGGAGAGAGGGGAGGCGTTGGGTGTCAAGGGATCAACTAAAGTGACATGATGTTTGTAGGGCTGTGTTCGGCGTGCTCCTCTGGGTACTCACATGTCTGGATTCTCGTGTAGAGCAGCAAACTGGTCGTCCATGCTGAACAAGACAGTTACGAAAAAAACAATACAAGGTTTTATAAAATGAACAATGATAACACCAAAGAAACGACCACAATGTCGATCCTCATGTACTCATCATGGGTGGGACCCGTGGATGTTGTCTGTACACTACTGCCAGTAGACCAGCGTGTGACACCAGGGCCAAAGAGTGTGACTCAATCCTCATGAAAGCTTAGCAGTCACCCAACTGGCTCAACATTAACATTACAACATTAGCATTAGACATAGGCAGCATGCCCCTCAAACACCGGCTACTTCTACAGGGGTCAGCCATTTTCTAATGCAGGTGGTCATCAAAACAAGATCGTGAGACTCACCCGTCACCACCAAGGATCAACGCAGTCTTGAGGCCGGTAAATCTCCCCAACTGTCAAACAAAAGAAATTATTTGTCAACTAAATAGAAAATAAAATAAATAAATAAATGAAGAATCAACATCAAGTGTTTCCAATTGCTTGGCGACACCCTTATGAAGACGTGGTTTGTTTTTAGACACAGAGAAATGAAAAGCACCACTATGACTTACCTCTTTGGTGAACTTCATGGTCTGCAGCGCCAGCTCTCTGGTGGGGGTCAGGATCAGAGCCCGGGCCCCCGTTTGAGCCTGGGGCCCCTTCAGCTTCTCAAACATGGGGATCAAGAAGGCAGCACTCTTACCACTACCGGTCCTGGCCATGGCCACTATATCTTTACCATCCAATATGAGCGGGACAGTCTGCCACACAGGAGAGGGATGGGATTTAGAATAACAATCAACAGATATTAGTTGAATAATATCCAACAGGTGCCTACTGTGGTGTCGAGATATGATTGGCTGACCTTTCGTTGAATTGGAGTAGGGACTTTGTATCCTTTCTTCATGACCCCTTTATAAACTGGGTAACTGAGACCTGAAACCAGACAGAAATGTCCCTGGTATCAACTGTGAGACAACCACACAGTGAACCTTCGAAAACCAGTTCACCCCTGAGGTGACCATAAACATAACCTGATCTCATAGAAAACCTTGTTCTGGTTCTCACCCATGGACTGGAACCCGCCGGACTTTTTCTTCTTCTTGTTCTGGCTTCTGACCAGTTGTCTTGTGTCTGGCTCCACGTCCGACGCGCAGTCCGTCGCAGTTGGGAAATGAGGCAACTTTCTGCATGACTGGGAGAAAATAAAACGTGTTTATTATAAACACCCATGCGGAGCACATGTACGGGCATCACTTGCACCCATGTAGCGTTGTTCTGTCACATATACTCCTGGTTATATCAACTTTGTAAACCCTCAACTCCAGAATTACGCACGACTGAAACCTGAACAGGGAACCGGTTATCGCCAATCACTGACGCTGACATTAGATGATGAGTTAATTTGGGTTTATCAACAGAACTGTGATCCAGTGGTCATCCTTACGTTATCATCCCCATCGCCACGATCATCCGTAACAAGTTCAAAATCTCCTCCACTGTCTGAGTCCGCCTCGGGATCCCGTTTGCCATTGCGCCCTTTTCTCTTCGTGAACTTCTTCTTTCTTTGCGCCATGCTTCCTTCGACTGGGGTGTCTTATAAATATAGGTCCGTGCTCGATATACAACGATATAAGTGATAACGCATTAGTAAACCATGTTGTAATAAACACGTGTGACCCTGCGCTTCCTTTCCGCTTGCTCTTGTTTTGGAGGGCAGCCGTTGTCGCCACCTAATGGTTCGGAGGGTGAAGTCGAGAACATCTGGGGAAGGCATATTAAAACAGTCAACAAAAAGATGTTTATCATCTATCTGCCTTTCTGTCTGTCTGCCTGCCTGTATGTCTGTCTGCCTGTCTGCCTTTCTTTCAATCAATCAATCGATCCAGTTGACCAATTGATCAATCAACCAAATGGATTTAGAATCCAAAGGGTTGGTTTTTTTGATCACCAGCCAGGGGCCATCCAAGCGGGACTTTAACCACAACTTGTATTTCAATTATAAATTATTGTAAACCACGATTACTAAACAGAAATATTCAACATGTAGATTTGAATAAATACAACAGTTTATGCTTTCGCTTGTCTTCTATTTGATTATGTAGATTTTCTAAACTATAAAAAACAAAATGAATTTGCATGAATGTGGTCATGGCCAGGACACTTAAAACTCCAAACCAAGCACTGATCTGTTGACAGTTTGTCGATGGTGGCCACTACCTCACCAGAGTACACATTATGTTAGAGGCATCCTGAACGACATTTAAGTTTTTGTGTGATTTGTGACAGACTACATCCTCTTTGTTCTTTTCTGTCTGCATTTTCTGAGGTTATCGCACGTTATGTCACTTCCTTTTCCCAGATCATGGTGACTGGTTACTCATTGTTTTTTAATACCAGTTCTCTTTGCATTTGATCTAGAAGTTGATAAATGGTCGTATCAATGCACAGAGTATCCAACATGTGGTTCTGTAAGTATGAGGCCAGTCATTGCCGTTCTGGACTTCAAACGTTCCACTGGAATCTCCCATGTATGTTTTCCATCAGAAGCCAGGATGGAGGATCCAGGATGAAGACCACAGCCATGCTGTACTTCATCCTCGCGACCTCATTAGCTGGTTGATCATGTGATCATCGTTGACAGACAGATCAGATAACAGCGTACACTCATCATGTATTCATAACACAACCACTCCCAATCCAAAAACACGTGATTTTGTTTAAAAAATACACTTTAAATGTAAATGTACATTTAATAACTTTTTAAGAAGTCAATCAATATTATTTCGGACAGAACACATTTAACTTCCCCTCTCAAGAAATGACCGGAACAGATTTGCAGCTAAACCAGTGTAGATAATTGAGACACTAATGCGACAGCCGAGGCATGTTCATGTTGCGCTGTTTGAAGTCTGCGGGCTTGTGTACAGTAAATACGTAAACACCATGGCAACAGGCCCCAAGCTAATTCCAATCATATTACACCATAATGGACATGCAGCCACAGAGCCCAGGCGGAAACGAGCGTGCTCACACTGCCATGCATACCTGTCGGATATCACGTTGTTATTGGTGGACATTTAAGCTGTCAGACTTGACGCTTGATGTGTACTTTTACCCTGGCAGGACGTGTGTGTTAAGCTATCATGTGCATGTGTTATATCACAGACAAAATATCCCATCATGCAACAGGTTTTTTTTACATGTTCTTGGAAGCTTGTGTCTCTTCACCTCTCTCTCTCTCTCTCTCTCTCTCTATATATATATATATATATATATATACTCTATTTCATTCTATTCTATGACAGACTGAGCGCATACATGAACAGATTAATCACACATTTATCAAAGCCAGGCTAAGTTGCAAAGTCTGGTCGGGACTTATAGGAAAATATCGGAACATACATTTATTTTTTTAGATTGAACACATTTGTCATCCTCCCAATCATTACGACCCAAAACCCTTCTGCGAGCATCTGGCTGTGGTGGTGAAATGAGCCTTGCTGACAGACAACAGGGTTTGCGCGAGGCTGCCCACTAAGCGGTGGTTTTGAGACGAGGCGAGCCAGTGGATGAAGGCCATTAAGGAAACAGATGTCAACATGTCTCAGGTTGGATCTCTTCATAATTAGGTTTAGCAGTCAGCGTTTGCAGCAGATGTGCGCCGCTGCGTTGTTTAAATGGAGGGATCGTTAATGGGTTGGCGAGGCTAAGCCTCGTTACAAACGGGAGGCTAACGAGTTAGCGTTCGTCCACATTAACATGACTATTCTATTACACGTTTCGTCACTTTAGTGCTCAGTCAACCTTTCAAACAATGCTTTTAATTAGGATTTTAAAATCATGCGCTGCATTACTGTCAGATGATGATGTCTTTTTGGCTTCAGTTTTTAATAATAATAACAATAATACTTAATAATAATGATAGAATAGTCAAATATGCCCTAACGATCGGAGAGTAAATAATGAAAGTAAACACATAATGGGGAGGCATATAATGATGATGAGCCTGTTCATTTACACACAAACAACAAACAAACAACGTTTGACACACACACACACACACAGACACTTCACAGAGGGATGGATCTCAACAATAACGTGCTCTCCAAACCAAGATGACCCCCGCCCCCTCCAGGCTCCTGGGCACAAGAGGCAGAGCATGCGTGCACAATGGCATCTGGCCTCCGATTGGACAATGCCTCTTAGTCTCCCATTGGCTGACGGCAGGTTTTCTGGGGGAGCAGACAAAATGATCACGGTGCTTGTCCTGGTCTGCTTGATGTCCCTGTAAATCAGGGAATTAGGTCAGCGTCTTATATAGCTTTTATCATCGTAAATGACCACCGTAATATACAACCATTAGCTGTTAGCAGCTAGCAGCTAATTGTGGCATCCATAATAACAATGAGAAGTCAAGTTAAAGCAGAGAAGTGCTCACATGCCCACATGGGAAGCTAAGCCTGTTGATAAAACGCCTCATTTAGCAGTTCAAGGAGAATCCGGCTTTGCCTCTCTTCACTGTCAAACTGCAGAG